>RCUC01139260.1:0-15541 GCA_003697995.1 Taxidea taxus jeffersonii
AAAAAAAAAATCATAGAACAAAAGTCGTGGAAGAGAGCTCCGGCTTCCTCCATCCTGTTAAAATCCATGGAAGCAGCCCCAAGGGCAGCTGTCCTTACCGCTGAGTCTCAGTAGCTACGAAGTACTTTGACAGGAGTGAAAAATGCAGTTTGCTTTTCTTACATTACAGCCAATTAAAGATCATCTCTATAATAACCGGCAGCCCTATAGCTTCCTGAGTGGGAGTGAGAGGAGCGGCATCATAAGGCTGGAGGGAAGGATGGAGTGCAAGTTCAGGCTGGGTCAGCCAGCAGCACAGGTGCCCTCAGGCACTATCCTAACCGAGATCCCAGAGGAGCTCGGGAGCTGTGGTTTTAGAGTCACTTCCATTTGTTTCTTCAGTTTTGCCTCCAGAGTCCTATAAAACCCAGAGTGCGCCAGCATATATTGTGCCATGTATAATAGCCTGAACGTTTCAGGAGCAATGACCAACAGTTGTGACAATCCATCACATGTGGGCAAAATGCTGACATGACTGAAATGTACAATGTTTTATACAAATAATATTTAAAACAGGAAAGCCTGATTATTTTATTTATTGCTAACGTAATAACACAGCCTATGTTTTTCTTTTGCTTCTTCATTAATAATAAAGAAAGAGAGCTCTGTTGTGTCAGAAGTGAAAAAAAGACTGTGCTTCATAGGCACTAACAAAGCAAGGTGGCTCATTAAAAAGCCAATGTCATTAAAAAGTTAAAACCAATGTATCATTAAAATCACAAGAAGTAATCATACAACTAACTGCATTAGGTATTGGTAAGAGAGCATTTAGAATTATACACTCAAATTTGGTGGGTTAACTGTGACAGAAGAATTAAAAAATTAGAATGTGCCCCAGAGGAGGGAGAGCAGGATGGTGAGTGGTGTAGAAATCATGCCATATGAGAAACCAGTGGAGGGGAGAGGGAAGCATGAACAGAAAGTACTCAGCATGGAGAGATAGGAAGTGTCCTAACAAAAAGCCTTACTTTGTGTAGCTCAAAGGGCAAAGCTAAGATCCGCAAGTGAAAATTACAGAGGTTTCTACAAACAGCTTTCTAACAGGAAAATATCCTCACACTAGCAAGTAATGAGCTCCACATCACAGGAGGCAATCAAAGGATGTGTTCCTCTACAAAATAGAAGTGGGGGGCCAATGATCTTTAACCTTCTTCCAACTATAAAGTTCTGAATTCCTTGAACCTCAAATATACTACTTATTTTCAGAATTGGAACATCAATGCGGAGTCCAACAAATTAATAAAATCGCAAATGACCCGATTTTTCAGATGGTAGACATCTATTGTCCCACTTCCATGGAATGGAAAGAGAGCTACCTCCACTCTGTTAACATACCAGACGGTGACCCAAGTTCTGTTGGAATATATTTAGAGGCAAGGACTGCTTGCTGTGAACGACATTCTTACCCTCATCCCTTGAACATGAACTACACAAACAAGTTCCAATCCCATTCCCGTCTCATCATGTGTCACTTAGTTCCTGAACACATGAAGAAGAAGGCCGTGGACTTAACCCCAAAGAACCCATCCTCGAGTTTTTTTCATTTTAAGTCAATGAAATTGAATTTCATGGATTTTTCAAGAGCCCGAGCACCCCATCCATGATCTATTGCACTTAGAAAATACTGAACTATGACAGGGATCTCCAGAGCAAATGGCAAAACTTACTCAGCCACATTCCACGGAACTGCAATTCAGAAAACCAGCCATGGGCATCACCAGGATGGCTCTGTGACAGCCGCAGGCCTCCTGAATGCCAGGTGAGAATCATTTAGCATGGCTGGGACCTGGGGTCTCCGAGCTGAGGTGGGGACCCAGGTAGGCCAGTGACCTCGCTAAGACCACCAGTGCTGCTACAGTGTACTGGGCGTGCACAGTCTGCCAGTTCCATGAAGTCTCCCCGCTAGGCAAGATGTGTTTGTATCATCCCAAATCAGGGTGACTTAGCCACCTGAGCAAGGATGCTCAATAAGGGACCGTGGCTGAAAGGACATCACCTGCCTCCAAAGCCCACACTCTTCCCTCTCCAGTGCCCTGCTCGGCAACTGCGCTTCAGCAGCAAAACAGCCCCACCAGCCCTGGGGCAGACCCCCGCTTCCCGGCTGCAGGGAGCAGCCCCAAACTGCTGCGTATTTGTAACGGGGAGAGGAAGGCAGCGATTATGATGACTGCCTTTATCTGTAACAAATAAAAATACATGAAAAGAGAAAGGATCCTCGTCCAAGCAACGAAGCGTGACTGTGGGTCTGTTAAACTTTCACTCTGGAAGGCACTGCTGAAAGCCATGAATTCTGACCAACTCTGCCAGGAAAAGTTCTCAGTGGGACCCAGGGCTGTTTTGGACATGAACTAGCATAAAAGAAATTCCCTTGCGAGCTTCTATTAAAGTGAAAAATAGCCAGAGGCCTTTACGGGATTAGTAAATCCCAGCTTGTAAAAGCAACGCACTGATTCAGAAGTAACACTAACTTACTCCTTTTCTACACACTGCTTTAGATCACCAAAAATTCGAAATTCCAGAATTGTCTGAATTCACCCTCAAGCCACCACACCCCAGTCACAAGTGCTCACGAGTTCAGACGAACTTAGGAGGGAAAGGGAAGAGATTCAAAGCACACTGCTCACAGCCAGGCTGCTGCTCCCCTGCGGGCTGTCACAGCTTTCAGGCTTGGCATGGGAGTGCGGGCGGTGTAGAGGGCAGGGGGCCGGGGGAGAGGTCCCTCCAGATTAGATGTGGGTCTGAGACCTGGCCCGACCCTTGGTCGGCAGCACCCACCAGCCTCCCATCTCACTGTGCCCACACCAGCTGCAGCTGCGCGGGAAGAGGGGAAGGGGGGCTGGCGAGCAGAGGCTGTGCGAAGTGGATTTCCTCCTCACTGCCTCAGCGCCTCCACTCTGCTCTTATCTATGCCCTGGCCCTGCAGCGAGGCCTGCACGTGTGAAGGAAGTGGGGAGGAAGGAAGAAAGGGAGTGAGATGTGAAGTTAGGATCTCACCAGCATACCAGAGAAATCCTAAGAAGAGAACAAACAAGGTCGGAAAGTACAGTGGGAAGTCAGGGGCCTCTTGGCAGTTAGAAACCCAGGCCTTGTACTCACCTGACTGCTGAGAGGCTCTTTCCTGGCTGAGCTCGGAGCCTGAGAGGGACCCTGGGCAGGCGACAACCTTGAGGGGCTCTTCTTACTCTGAGGCAGCAGCGAGGACAGGAAACCCACTCGAGGTGACTGCGACAGGGAAGTGTTCCTCTGGCTGCACACCATGGCCCTGGACCAGCAGACACACAAGGTCACAGGGCTGCAGGAGGACCCGAGGGGACCCAAAGCACGGGCCTCCTGGGCTCTGGATGGTACCAGGGAGTGGCCCGGCTTTCAGGTGGCATTATCCCTGGGACTGCCTCCTGTACCCAGGGGAGCCGGCAGCCTCTCTGGCATGACGAGGACGCCTGCCGCACTCTGAGGGCCAAGGTAGAGTTCAGAGCCGTGTGCTCAATAGCCACCCGGCCGCAAGGGCCCTGTGCTGGAGGAGCACAACACTCCTCGGGACTCAAGCCTCAGCAGGAAAGCGGTGCAAAATAGCTCACGGGTCCTTCGTTTCTATTCAACCCACACTGAAACGATATTGTGGACATACTGGGCTAAATAAAATACGTCCTAAAATTAACTGCACCTGTTTCTTTTTACTGAGTGTAAGTATAAAAAAATTTTTTAAAGATTTTATTTATTTAACAAAGAGACCTAGCGAGAGAGGGAACACAAGCAGGGGGAGCGGGAGAGGGAGAATAGGTTTCCCACGGAGCAGGGAGCCCAATCTGGGGCTCGATCCCAGGACCCTGGGGTCATGACCTGAGCTGCAGGCAGACGCTTAACAAGTGAGCCACCCAGGCACCCCTAAGTACAAATTTTTAAGTGCTGTTTTTGGCTTGCCCTGGGGTTCCACTGCACCGGGCTAGCTCTGACACCAGGGCAGTTTCCCCCAGTACAGCACCTGGCTGTGTGTAGGTCTGGAATCCGCCTGCCTGGCTTTGCATCCTGATTCACGGTCGTTATCTGTGGGACCACTCTGAGCCTCGGTGTCTTCAACTGCTACCATGTTCTCATCAGCTGGGGCCTCTGCTCTAACTGGTTGTGTTCTAAGCTTGCCGCTCCCCCCACCTGCCTACCTCTCCAAAGCCTGGGGCAGGAGCACGCTTTCGCCACCCACTGCATCCAACCTGCTGGGTGCCAACCTTTTCATCCACAAGGCACTGCTTTCAACACACACACACACACACACACACTTTCTGAGGCTTTACGACAGCGTCTGTGTTTATTTATCCAGATGTGCACATCTGGGCGTGCAGGCCCCTCCCTCGGGGCAGGTTGAGAGGCTAGAGGGCTTTAAAAGCCAGGGGAGTTTACTTAGAAAGCTCAGGCAGAAACAGTGAGGGCCAAGGAGGCTCTCCAGCAATTCCCTGTCACCAGGAATGGGGGGGAGGGTCAGGGTCAGGCGACAGGGGACAGATTAGAGGAGGGGACTGCCCCGCCCGCGCCCCCCCCCCCCAAGCAGGCACACACTCACAGTTCCGAGTCCCCCAGGCGGTCCATGTTGGAGACATAAGGAGGCAATTTGTGCTGGACCAAGGCCTCTTCCTCCTCTGGCTGCAGCTCCTCTTTCTTCAGGCGGTGGATTTCGGCTTGCAAGGCGAAAAGCTGAGTGGGGGTGCGGGCGAGTTAGATGGTGACCTCACCCCATCTTCCCTCCGCTAAGGAGCAGCAGACACAGCACATCCAATACCCAGCCTCGCTGCTCCAGAGGCCGTAGGCCTGAGCCTCAGGACGCAGGCCTCACCCTCTGCTCACTGCCCAGTGGGATACTGGGCCGGGCCGGGGGCAGCTGTTCCTTGACTACACTGAGGTGAGACACCGACAACTGTCAGAACACAAATCCCACTTTCTTTCTTTTCGTCATTTGACTTGCTTCTTCCTGAATTCATGGAGAAACACAGCTCCACGTGGTCCTGCTTTGCTCTTTGGAAAATCTACAAAATCAGGCTCTGGAAGTCTCACGGATAATTTTTTTTTTTTTTAAACAAAGTTCACCATTTTTGACCTTATGCCTGAAAAAAATTATAGATACACATGCACCTAAAATGCAAACAGCTTATAATCTTCCTTTTTAATATGACCTATAGTTGCCTTAATTTCAACAACAGAGAAGTGCTCCTCCGACAAAATGTAAAGGTGAATGTGGGTCCCCCAGCTCCAACGTTTTACCCAACTAGAGGCTCATGGAGCTGAGCAGAACAATGACATTATATGTGGGTTGTAAACAACACAGATGTGGACATACAAGACTGGGGGTACAAAGGAGACACAGGAAAGCATATAGTCTTCCTCCTCTCCAAGTTCATTACCATTGCTATGTCATTCGTGCTTTACACAGGACTTATATATGAACCTGACCTCTGGTTTCCAGAGACTATTACAGCCCCCAGATCTCTAATACTGACTCTCTGGTGACTCATTGGCATCTGAGATTAGTGCTTTCCTATTTTCAATCAGCCCTCCACCACCACTACCTAATTTCACATACGAAAAGCAGAAGTTCTTCCCAAGAAGAAAGTGTGTTTAGAACAAACCTTCTGGCGAAGAACTTCATTTTCTTCTTGAACCTGGTTGGTCCTCTGGCATTCCGCATCAAAGTTCAGGATTACGGGAACTGGTGCCCAAAGTTAAAGAAAAAGCCTGCCTGCGATGATTAAAAGCCCTTCCCAAACTCTTGACACGGCAGCAAAACCCTCAAACACGAGTTATAGGGAGCAGAGGACAGATTTGGTCCTGCAGGCTCTCCACAGCTGTATGGAGTTTCTCCCTTGATGCCGGGTCTGGCCTCTCTCCAGAGACTCACAGACGCTCACACCAATCTGGCTGGTCAGCCCGCAGAGAGGATGTAAATCTAAACCTGTTTTCTCCCTAAACACCAGCAGCAAAGAGCTCACACTCAGTGGGCCTTCCAGCCAGTGTAGGCCATAGCAAGGTCAGGGCAGACAGTGAGAAGCGATCCCAGGGGCCAGCTGGTCTACCATCTGGGCAGAAGCCTCGGCCACTTGGCTTGCCCCTCCCCAGACTGTACCTCTTCCTAGCAAAGGTGTAGACTGAGGAGAGCACTTTCTGCAGACTGGACAGTCCCATGCCATGCTATGAATATCATTCTAGGTCAAGGTGTCCATCTTTCCCACCACCTTAAACAGCTTCAGTCAAGGGGAGGACAAAGCAGGCTAAGGCTGCTTAGTCTCGGTCCTGGGGAAGTGAACTGTGGCTCAAATGTGTGTGACCTAGTTTGCAGGGCACTGTCTTGCACTGAAAAGACCTTCAGTGACATTTCCAATTTCCCTAGAGGGCCCATATGGTCATGTCATAACCACCACTGGGCTGAGCCCCCTGCTAGTCTAGCCTGAAAGCCCTCAGGATAAAAAGCAATACGGGAGGAGGAGGGGCTTTTATACCTGGCAAGAGTGGAATTCACACTCAGACCCACAGCACAAAAGGAAGGGGCACCCTTCCTACCTCCACCAGCTGTCCTCCCGAAGGCCGAAATGGTCACCTGTGGGTGGGCCCATAAACACCCAATTTTCAGTGACTCACCAGGCAGCAACCTCTAAGCCGGATTCCCTTTTCCTCCTCTAGAATTTCAGCCTAAAGGGCGTGAGCAATGGGGGATATCCTGGGCCTCAAGAATGCAGGCTTCCCACGACAAAATGGTAAACCTGGCGGGCTACAATTTATTTACATTCTCCATCTCTTAACTATCCATACACATATTCTGAGAGCCGCTCTGTTTTCTGGCCAGCTGAGAAACATGGAGGTAGCGGTCAGAGCGTGACCCAAACGTGAACACAGGAAGGAAGTTCTAGCCCAAGAAGTATTCTGACCTGCTACCTAATCTCAACGAGGCAAGTAATACCCTGAGGGGCACAGGGCACGAACGGACAGGGTATTCTCCAGGCTGGCCAGCTGCAAAGAGTAGCAGCTGCACCAGCTCAGCCCTATCTGTCTGGCTCCCAGCAGGGCCAGGCACTTGTGCCCCACTGCTTCTGCTGTCCCCACCATGCAAGCAGCTACTGCTTCGGCAGCGTCACAACGAAGATTCATGATTTCCTGGCCTGTTGACAAAAATACCCAGAGTCTGTCCAGCCCCCTCACATATCACATGACAACGATGCTGGGGCAGTGCATCGAGAGCAGCGGCCACTGAGCACGCTGTCTGGACAGACCAGGCCCACAGCCCCAGGCAGCTGGGAGGATATGCATGCACTGAAACAGGACGCTCAGGAAGTTGTGCAGGGACACGATGAAGGTATCGGCCCACTGTCGAGAGAAGTAGGTAGCGAAGGTGGGGTTGGTGTCTGGGGATGGCAGGAAGGGCAGGACAAACCAATCCTTCCACTCAGCCTGGTTCTGGAGCTCTGTGGCCTGCTTTGCAAAGAACTCTTGAGCTTTGTCATTTCTGTTTGTCTGCCAAGACAAAGAGCAGGCAGCAGAAAGGGTAGGAGACAGAAGTCCAGAATTAAAATAAGTCATTGCTGCACAAAAGAGAGCCTCTAGATATCAGCCTACCAGGTAAGTGGCCCAATATAATCTACAAATGCCATAAAGGATATTACTTTTCTCAAGTTCCTTGTAATTTCTAAGCAGCTGGCTTAAACTGAAGCCCTGAAGATAAGTGCCATCCTAAAAATTGATTCCTAGTTGATTTTCAAATAATCTAAGTGATTATCCCCAGGGGTCAGCTATAATTTTTATTACTCAAACTTTAACCCAGCTACTTATATTCTTTGAAACACCACCCAGGCTTATGTGCTTAAAACAAGAGAGGAAATAGGAATGAGGAAGACAAGTCAGCTGATCTACAGATGAGAAGGGAAAAAAAGTAGGGAAACAGTCAAAAATAATTCGCACTGTAACTGTTCCCCTCTTTCCCAGAGGAACACAGAGTCCTCCCTAGAAATTAAAAAGGAAGCCTATTTCAGGGTCAAAGAACTCTCTCCAAGGAATCCCGGAATGAACAAGCACCTGGATGGTGTAGACAAGATAAAAGCGGAACAGGCTGGTTTTCAGCTTGTTGATGGTGGGTCTATATATATCCTCCAAGCGACTGAAGAGCCGCCGTTCCAGGTAGCTCCAGTAATCCCGAAGGGCAGCCAAGTCATACACCTGCATTAACTGCTGCAGCTGGTCCACGATCTTGTCCACCTGGTGGAGAAAGATGAGATGGAGAATGTGGTGAAGGACAAGAGGGAATTTTCCCATCACTTCACAGAGCTAAGACAGCTTTTTCCTCTTGCTGTGGCTTCTGATGTTAGAGGTGTGTTTGTTTGTTTGTTTGTTTTAATTAGCCATCTATAAAACATTCAGAACACTGTAATGTAATAGCTTTTGAGTTATTTTCTGATGTTAGATATGTGGTTTGACCCTGTAGCAAGCATGGAAATGTCAAATGTAAAAGCACAAAGCAGGAGACCTGGGTCTAGGTCTTGGATCAGTGTGTCTGGCTTATGCAACCAACTTGAAAATGTTACCTCAACTCTTTGGTCTCAGTGGCCTAAGATTTGAAAAAAAAAAAAAAAAGAAGAAGAAGAAGAAGAAGAGAGAGAGAGACAACAATCTCCATCATCCCTCTCCCAGCTCCACCATTCCAGGAGAGAGGCACTGACTGACCCAAATCCTGGTAACTGCTCAACTGTCAACCAAAGAGGTCACCTCCAGGTGAGAAATCACACCAGAGGACACAGTATTGCCTCTCTCTCAGTTCACCTGTCAACAGCAGTTAGACTCAGCAAGCACACAAATCACACACATACACATTCCAAGAACCTCTAAACAGAAAATCATGTCTGAGCAGGGGAAATATGATGTTCTAAAATGTACAAGGTCTTCCTCAACTGCGGAGACAAAATTGCCAGTAAGTCCCCACAAATGCCATTTTAAACAAATCCCAAAAGATACCCAGCTAACATTTTGGGCTGCAGACCCCTTTGCTCCCAATGCCATCAGAAGCTAACTTTTTAATATTTCTGTTGCCCAAACTTAACTATCTACCCAACCTTGTCTCCTAAAACCCTTATCTTCATCCTGGCCAGTTGGCCAGCACCTGCTTGGAGGCTGGCGTGGAGGACAGACACCCGGACCAGGAGTCAGGGCACCTGGGCTCCAGCCTCAGCGACGCTCCTGACTCGCTGGGCAACTTCAGACAAGTCACGTCCCCTCTCAGGACCTCAGTTCCTCCTGTGTCAAGGGAGGGCCAGACGCGCTGCTGTCGACGGTCCCCCCCGGCGCGCTGACAGCGCCGCTCCCGCCCGGGAGGGCAGTGCTGCGGGGGAGCCCGCTCTGGTCTCCCTCGGGGCCGCCTCTGCCGGAGCCGCACCCGCCTGCCCCTCACCCGGAACCCTTTCTCCTTGTCCGCCTTGATCTCGGCGTCCAGCTGCCGCAGCGTGTGCGTAAATCCGCGGAAGAGCAGATACTCCCGGACCAGCTCGTCAGTGCGCTCCACAGCCTCCGCCATCGCTGCGCGAGCGCCGTAAGCCGCCGCTGCAGGTTCGAGGCGGAGAGGCGGGGTCTCGCCGCGCGGGGCGGGGCCGGGCGCCGGCGCCAAGCACGTCACGCCGCGGCCCGCCTAGCAGCCCGCACGCAGCGCGCGCCGCGCGCCTGTGGCCCCGCCCCGGTCCCGCCCCCAGCCCTGCCCAGCCACTTCCGTCAGCAGGAGCCTCGGGGAGGAGTGACCGAACGACCCGTGGCTCGCCTGGGTTTCCAGCGTCCCTAGCGCCGTATTTGTGATGAGTTACTGAAAGCGGCGGCTGCTGTCGAAGTCAAGTAGGGTTGGACCTTGGAGGCCATCCCAGATAGTCACGAGGCGGGCTGGGGGTGAGGTGCCCCGCTCATTGGCATCCGTCGCAGAACCCTCTGCGCCGCGTCCTCGTTTTACAAATAAGGGAAACTGGAGTCCGGAGGGAAAGTGACTTGGGGGCAGTCACACAACGAGGTGTGTCATCAGAGAGTTCTAGAGAAAAGCCTGGCTTTCATTAGTACGACTACCCAACTACATGGCAAGATAACCAAGATAAAAGAAAAAAGAAAGCAAATTTCAGAACAGTCTGTAAACTACGGTCCCACTTTCTTTAGAAAAGAAAAAAAGGTGCGCGTGTATGCTATGCGTTTGTGTGTACCTTTTAAAACTTAAGATTATACACCCACCGCTTATGGTTGTTTTCTCTAAGAGGTGAGACTATGAGGTACTTTCACTTCCTACTTTTCACTTTTGTTTGAAATGCTTACAAACTAATTTTATATATTTATAAATATTTTTGTAAGCAGGGAATAGCCAGTATCTTTGAGCCTTCCATTTCTCCTCTGTAAAATAGTGACAATGATACCAGAGTATCATTGCAGAGTAATGAAAATTTAATAAGATTATGTGTGTGATCTCCCTGATACGAGGAAGTGGAGATGCAACGGGGTGTGGGGGCTAAGGGGGTAGGAAAAGAAAAAATGAAACAAGATGGGATTGGGAGGGAGACAAACGAAAAGAGACTCTTAATGTCATAAAACAAACTGAGGGGGGTGGGGGGGTGGGGTTACGTTATATGTTTAAATTAAAAAAAAACTTAGCAAAATGAATAACCCATCATCCGAAGGCAGTATTCGATCCCTTCTTCCCTCTAGTGGTATGGCTTTCTATGTTTATCAAAGTATAACTCACAGAATCATTACCACCACTTTGTCTAGATCCTCCCACCCAAATATATGGAAATTTAACGCCAAAGGGGCTCTGATATGCACTAGGGAGCCCCAAAAAGATAACAGGGAGCAAGCCACAGTAAGACAAGTTTCACCCTCTGCCTGCTTTAGCTGTGTTCACAGGTGTCGGTATCCCCCAGGTACCCAGGCCTGACCCACAGGGCACAGAAGGAGAGTCAACGCGGTGACTACTGGGAGGACCAGCCCCAGATCCTACTTTGACCGGGATGTCAGGTCATCGAAAGGGAAATCCCAAAAAGGAGCAGCGGCCAAGACCTTTGCCAATAGGAGCGTTGCCAATTAGATTCTCCTAAGGCACCTGCAGGGCTGGGCCACAGCAGCCACCTCTGTCACCTCCACCTGCCCTGGCCAGTCCCAGAGCAGAACCGGTAAAATCAGCCACGGTTGCTTTTCTGGTCAATGCAAGGCAGCTCCTCCAGGCTCTGGCACAAGCTTTTTCCTCTGTCAGGAATGTCCTCTCCTCCATATCCACATGAAGGCGGCTCTACGCATTTGTACTAAGGTCAACTCGGAAAGGCTCTCTCTGACCATTGTGTACAGCAGTAATCTCATCTCCAGAATTCTTCTCCCTCTTGCCCTGCTATATCTTTCTCCATAGCACTTATCACAGTCTGACAAACTAGATTTTTTACTTAGTTATTCTTTCTCTCCCCTCTATGCTAAAATATAACCTGCGTGAAAGCAGAGATTTTTGCCTAAATTGTTTGCTAGCATATCCTCAGAACTTAGAACTGTGTCTACCTTATGGGAGATGCTCAATAAATATTTGTTGAATGTATGAATGAGGGCAATTTCAGTGAGGGCCCAGCCACCTTCAAGCAGGATCGCCCTGCTAGAGGGAATATAAACTCTAGGATCGCTCCCATGTATGGGCTCTGTGGGCTTCTAGCCAACCGGGTCCCTGTCCAGAGCATTCCATCTTCCTGTCTTCTCTCCATACCATTTTCCTTACACTTTAAAGATTTTTGGAGACATTCAGCAGAGTTGTCTTTATGTAACTGGAGAGGGACTAGATTCTCTAGCTCATTCGTTAGCTCTAGTTAGTTGGTCTGATTAATCTTTCACTGCTTATGGCTGCTCTGAAAGTAGCCTGGGGTTCCTTTAAGAAGGTGCTGTCGGGAGCCTGCAGCAGTCCCATCACACAAAGCAAATTATGCGGGCACCCACAGGGTGAGCCACAAATTATCTTTTCTTCTAATCCAATCATCTCTCTTTGCCTCTGAGTTGGGAGAGAAGGGAGAACAAGGATGGCGATGGGGGTGGGGGGACAGTAAATAGTTAATGAGCACCTATTGGATGCCAGGCACTGTGCTAGGTATCAGGGACATGTTAAAAAGCAAGCCCAGGGTGTTTGCCCTCAGAGCTAGCTCCCTGGGGGGTTGGAGAAGCCAGACAACTGAAGGCTGAATCACAGACACACACACACACACACACACACACACACACACACACAGGCTGCAGAATGGAGGCTGGTTGGGATGGGGACAGGGCTGGAAGGAGGATGGAGGCCAGACAGGAGGCCGAGGCATTCCAGCAAGGGATGAGACTAGACCAGTAAAAGTGGGGATCAAGAGCAGGGGGAGGATTTGAGAATTCCCGAGAAGTGCAATCTTGTGGGCTTGGTAACTGACTAACACAGGTGAGTAAGGAGCAGGGGTCTTCGGTGACTGGAAGGTTTCTGGCTTGGGTGACAGTGCCATTCGTGGGCAGAGGGAACTCAGGAAGGGGAGACTGTGGGACTTCCCAACTGGTTTTGGTGGCCACTAAAACAGAGACCCAGAAACAGGATATAATACTAGGTCCTGGAGCGTGGCTCTCCCACCTCCCTCCCATGGAGGCTTCAACTATTATCTGTACAACCCAAGTCTACATCGCACAATTTCTGAGATTCCTTTTCACCCAATCCTTTGCCTGACGGCGCGGTGGTTGTTCACTTGAACTCCTTCTGTCCTTTGAGACTCGGCCTGGTTATCCTTGGCCCTTACCATCTGGTAGCACTGGGTGTTCTCTCTGTTCCCATGGCGTGGCACCCTGTATGTGCTGATCGCATTGCTTTGTAACCATCCGTCTGTCTTCTCTCCCTGGTTGTAAACTCCAGAGAGCAGAGAGTCTGTCTTGCTGACCCTAGTGTCTCCGGTGACGAGCATGGTGGGTTTTTTTTTTTTTTAAGATTTTATTTATTTATTTGATAGACAGAGATCACACAAGTAGGCAGAGAGGCAGGCAGAGAGGGGAGGCTCGGAGAAGCAGGCTCCCTGCCGAGCAGAGAGCCCGATGCGGGGCTCGATCCCAGGACCCTGAGATCATGACCTGAGCCGAAGGCAGCGGCTTAACCCACTGAGCCACCCAGGCGCCCCGAGCATGGTGTTTTTTGAAAGTATGTGCTCAGCCAGGTGTTCTATGCAAACAATGAATCATGGAACGCTACACCAAAAACTAATGATGTACTGTATGGTGACTAACATAACATAATAAAAAAAAAAAGAAAGTAGATGCCCCATAGCTGATTGTTGAATTAGTGAGGAAATAAAGTCCATGTGACTGTGCGGCCTGGAATGTTAAGTTACATATGCAGTACAGAGCATCCATTGCCAAGGCCAAGGGCAGAGGAATCTTTTCTACCTGTGGTCAGTGCCATAAAAACTATGAGTGCTTCTGACAACTGGAAGAGGTCCACCATGACCCACGTAGCAATTCATAGTTTCCTTACTGATGCCCCTTGACTCTGCTCTAGAAGGCAGCCTGTTAACACAGTGTTTAACTCGCTGAAAATTAATAGCATGCCCATTAAAAAAATCCTCTCTCTACCTATCAAAATTGCATTTTTTAAAAAATATATCATTTTTTATGATATATATATCACAATCATATCATATATATATGATATCATAATCATTATGATATATATATCATAATCATAATATATGATATATATATATATATATATCCAGTATTGATAAAAAATAAAGTGAAAGGGATATGCTCATGAACTTCTTTTCCAGGAATGAATTTATAAATGCCAAGCCCCCCAGGTTGTTCTTACTCTTGAACCCCATGATTCTACTCCTAAAATTCCCCTTAAAGAAATAATAAAAAATGACAAGATTCGTGTCCAATAGGGTTGTTTGTAAGAGTATGAGTTATTTGTAACAACGAACGGTATTTACAGTAGTGGAAGTTGGAAGTACTTGGAGGCTAGAATGGCATGTCCCCCAACAACTGAATGAGGAACTTGTATCCCACTGAGTGTCAAACTACAAAACCCTCTCAAATGATCAGACAACAAAGACACACACTCCATGGAAAGAGAGAAAAGCTACTAAGCTCACAGGACTGGATTGAAGGGCATCAACTCACAAAATAAATATGGTGTCAGTCAGAAGAGGTTTTAAATGCAGAAATCCAGAGAGGTACTATGGGAAGAGCCCACTGAAACCCTCCTGCCCAGCTCAGCCAGCAGATGATGTCCTTGTGCTCTGTCCTCTGTCCTCCTCAAGATGAGAAGGAGGCTGTAGACCACCCCCAACTGGACCATTAAAGACACCTCATTCCCCTTTTCCTGGTTCTAAGTTCACCAAGGGACCATCTGATTTCTCCTGGCATTTGACTACATGAAGATTTGTGGCATCGTGAAGTCTTTCTCCTGGCAAGCTAAAAGGGAATTTCCGATTATGACAGCCTTCCAGTGGAGGTGGAAAGGGATGTCATTTATGTCAGTGCTCCCATGAACCCCCCCCCCCCCGCCGCCATCCCCGTGACAGTTGTATTGCTCATTGAACGATGAAACATGGGACGTTGCGATGTCTCCCTCGGGGCCCTGTGCAGCCAAGTTACCACGAATCCATCCTTCAGAGCCTGCTCACTCCTGGCCACTGTGAGAACAAGCTCCAGCTGGCCTTCTTCCACACCAGCTCCACGTGCCGAAGTCTACTCATGATTTCCACAGGGAAAAAGAAATGTGAAACAATCAAAATATTCCACATTTGGGGAAAGCTTAAATAAATCATGCTACATGTATCCCATGCAATATTATATCATTGTTAAGAGTCATGTTTCTTTAAATACTAATTACTTAGAGAAATAGTCACACAGCATGTCAAAGATGTATGATTCACACTACAGAAAAAACTCTAGCAGTTTCTTATAAATTAAACATGCAGTTACTGTAGGACCCAGTAAGGGTACTCTTGAGTGTTTATCCCAGAGAAATGAAAACTTACCTTCATGTGAAAACTTGTACATGTAAATGTATAGCAGTTTTATTCCTGATAGTAGAAAACTGGAAACCACTCAAATGTCCTTCAACTCTTTTTGATAGAAGCTAAAATAAACAGGGCCAACAGGCAATCCTGGGACCCAGAGCTGAGCTGGATAAACAAACTGTGGTCCATTCATACCGTGGAATCCTATTCAGCAATAAAGAGAAACGAATCAAGAGCTCACTTTGGCAGCACATAAATGAAAAAGAAATGAATTAGTAAGATACACACAACCTGGATAGATCTCAAGGAGATTTGCTGGAGAAAAAAAGCCAATCCCCAAGGGTAGCCTGCATACCAAAGATAGGATTCTATTAGTATAACACTTTGGAAAAGACAAAATTTAGAATTTAGAGACCAGGTCAGTGGCTGCCAGGGTTCAGGGGTGAGTTGGCACATATGTGAGGCCAGCAAGGGCTCCTTGTGGGGATGGGAGTGTTCTGCGTCTTCTC
>RCUC01139261.1:0-19675 GCA_003697995.1 Taxidea taxus jeffersonii
AAAAAAAATAAGATCAGTATCTAATATTATATGTAACTACTACAACCTACAGGAGAACTTGTACAAGGTTTCTATCTTCTCTCTAGACTGTTATAAATACCATTGACGCTCTGAACAACATCAAATTAGGAAGGCAGAAACTTTTCTTACATTAGACTGAAGCTATATGACTACAGGTTGAAATACGGGGCTGAGGACAGCTAGCTATATCTTAAATCACAACCAAAATCCTCATTTGTGATGCACCCAGGCCTCACGTTCAGAACCTGCTCCCTGGTCCACGTGGCTTCCTTCACACTAACCGTAGCCTAGTCACCTGGAATGTGCCTCCTCTGTGCAAAGCATCTTCGGACCCCGCCCCAAGGTGGCTGCTCTCCCAGCCACACCTTGCATGCACCACATTTTAAACAGCGCTATACACACTGGTCCGACAGACCAGCTGCGAAGGTGCCAGAGATGAACTGCTGACACAAATAAGGAAAACGAGATGCCCTTTAGCACAGCAGACAGAATGCCTATTAGGTAATTTCCATGAGAGTCTTTCCTCCCAGTAAGATTACTAATAGTGACTTTTCCCCAAATTCAGTTTACTTACACCATTTTACCTTACAAGGGAAATTCATTTTGAAATTACTTGTAGGACTACTATTTTAGTTTTTCGATAACAAATTCAGTGAATCTTCATATAATAAATACTTTCAATAAATTCATTGCCTGAAAGAGATGCTGGCAAGCCAATCATACAAATATTCGAAGTTAAATTACTTTAAAAGCTCATTTACATTTAAATAATTACATTTAAAAGCTCATATGTGATAGCACGTATTTTTACCTTGAGAAGGTATGTGGGAATATTGCTGAAATCCACTGGCAACTTCAAAAGGAAACGAGCTGAAAATTCACCAGTCTGTAGGACAAAAGGTATAATAATAAGATTAAAATAAGAAATTGATTGTGAAGTGACAATTATAGCCAAGGCCACAAGTTCAACCTGTTCAAACTGGAGGCATTTTCAATTTGGGTTTCCTAACATTAGCAAGAAAAGAAGGTTGGAAAGCAGGGAAAGATCAAAAAGAATTCTTGAATTATTAGCTACTAAAAGCATAATTAGAATTTTTAAATCTGCATTTTCAATGGGCAATAAAATTATAATGTCATATTACCTTTTCAGTTTTTTTAAGTGTAAAAAGAATACATGAATGCATGATTTTTTTTTATCTGAGCAATAGAGACAGACCTCTCCCTTTGATTCATTTCTTTTTTACTAAAGCACTCAGACCATAAGATTTATAACCCACAGGCGATTGACATATATCACTATCCTTTACAGTGTGTCTGGAAGAACGTACAAAGGTCAAACTTCTGCCCAGAGAAAGTGGTCTATCAGTAGGTATCCCAAATAAGATTCTAATTTCTTGAACAATCTATTAACACCATTACCACCAACTAATATTTTTCAGTAATTCTATGAACTAGTCTCCATAGGAAAGATGTACAGAGGTTTGAGATTTAAAACATTTAACTAAGCCTAAATAATGACTTCTATGTTCTTTTTAAAGGGGAAAAAAAAAACTCATGTAAAAGAAAAAAAAATCTTCCTCTCATTTTACTATGATGGGAAATCATCAAGTTTTTTTGTTATTTTATGGTGGGCATGGCTAAGGCATCACACTGTTTTTTGTTTTTTGTTTTTTGTTTTTACAATTTTACTTATTTATTTGACAGATCACAAGTAGGCAGAGAGGTAGGCAGAGAGAGAGGAGGAAACAGGCTCCCCACCGAGCAGAGAGCCTGATGCGGGGCTCGATCCCAGAACCCTGAGATCATGACCTGAGCCGTAGGCAGAGGCTTTAATCCATTGAGCCACCCAGGCGCCCCAGGCATCACACTGCTTTTAAAAAACCTTTGTCAGAGTGTGGAGAAGGGGCCTTCCAGTTGGGCCATCAGGCACCTAGGGGTTCCAAGAACCTCTGCAAAGGCCACAGAGCATGGTGCAGAGCTGGTGGGGTCCTGGGTCTTCCAACCTCTCTCACAGCCAAGCCTGCAGTTCAGCTTGGGATTCTGACACCTTGGTTTTCCCTAGGATATGCTGTTTGAACAAAGAACTTCAGGGATGATCCAGAACTACTCTAAAGAGTAGATCTCTATCATTTTTATATTTGGGGAACACTGAAGAACTCCCAGTAACTCCATTACCTTCTCCCCTTAAAAAAAAAAAACAAGCACCCCAAACTCCTACAACACATCTTCAACACAGCCAGCATTTACAAATACTTTTTTCTGGCTCGGTGGACGAAGGCACATAAGCATACCTACACACCTCTTAGAGAAGATTCCACACCCATCACCACGCCTTTCTACAAATACCCTAACAACTGGCCGCCATTTTTAAACTCCGACCTAAAACCCCAAAAAAGCAAGGAGAAATATAAACCTTAAGCTCAAAAGATAAAACTAGTAACTACCATCTGCACGGTGGTTCATCGTTTGACTGCTCACAACATCTTTCAACTTGCATCGACCTCTGGCTAAGGACAGAGCACTTCCTCAAGGCCACAAGCCTAACCCCATGACACGAAAAGCAGAAATGAGAGCAGTGAATGGACAGACTCCATGCCGAGGCAAGCCAGACAGACTCACAGATGCCACTGGGCCACCAGAAATGCCCGTGGTGAGAAACAGGAGGAGTCACTGGAGCTGGGCACACCAACATGTGCAGGCTACTTGAAAGATTAGTGAGGAGCCACCTAGGGATCTACAAACAGCTCACCATGGCAAGGGGGAGGGGAAGGCTTGTGAAAGAGCCTAATAAAATTCTCACATTCTATTATAGTCCGAGATTACTAGAAAGGTATGGTTTGGGCATTTTGTTAAGCTCCGAGAGAACTCTACAGCTAACACTGCCTCTTGAGTGTGATTCTTTGGACCCAAGTACGGGGCTCATATACTGAAAGAGGTGAGTATAGGGACAACATAAAGCACTACAGAATGATAAGGGAGCTTATGGGAGGGGCATCGAACCCCATGGGAAATTGGGGGGTTCGGGAAGAACAGAAGAGTCTTCTTCCCTGAGTGCTGGTACAGTGCTACATAGGAAGGGATATTCATCAAAGAAGACAATTCCCAACCACTGTCCCCACTCTCCCTCCTATATAACCAATTTTTCCCTCTTTACCCACTCACTTCCATCAGTATGCAAACATCATTTGAAAAGTCTTTACCAAAAAAATATATTTTTTAATAAAATAAAAAGTCTTTCTTAATTTCCTGCCTTTCTTCAGGTCCCATCTCATTTCTCTGTTCTACTTCACAATACAACCTCCTATAAAGAACTGGTCTGTATTTCCTCTTTTACTATTCTCTCTGGCACCTTCTCCTGTCAGCCATCCCCCCACCCACCAGTCAACCCCAGCAGCTTATCAAGGTCACCAATGACCTCCCCACAGCCAAATCCAACAGTCACTTCTCAATGCTCATTTTATTACTTGTTCTCTCAGTAGCATTTTGACATAGCTGATTATTTCTCCTTTCCTGGAACATTCTGCCCTTGGTTTCCAGGATCCCACTCTCTCTTGGTTTGACTTGACTTCACCAGCCCTCCCTGCAGCTGCCCCAGCCTCTGAACACCACCACAGCTCAGTCTCTCTCTCTTTCCTGACATTTCCCAGGTGACCTCAACTAGGCTCAAGATTTTTAATACCATTTATATGCTGACGATTCCCAAATGTTCTATCTCTGCCCAGACCTTTCCTTGTTTCACGTATCCAACCACCATGAATGAAACCAAACTCCTCACTTCCTTCCTTTGATAGTTTTCATTTTAGTAAATGGTAATTCCATTCTTTCAATCCCTCAGGCCAAGAACCTCAGAAGCATCCTTGACTCCTCTCTTTCTTGCTCATCCTATGTTCAAAGTGGCGGCAAATCCTGTCGATCCTACCTTCACAATGGATCTTTAGTCCAACCACTTCTCACCATAGCACAACCACCTGATCTGAGTCACGGCTATCTCCAGCCTAGGCCGCTGCCATCACCCCCAGCTGCTTCATCTGGAAGCTTGTTCCCGTCTCCGTAGGCACAGCAACGCTTTCAATACATCAGTCAGATCAGGATCCCCCTTTGCTGAAAACTCTCAGATGGCACAGTTCAGCTCCTTCCTTTATAGAATAATCTGACAAGGCAACAACGGAGCAGAGATGTGAAAGAGGTGAGGAAGAAAACCACGTGGAATGTGGAGGAAAAACATCCCAGGCAAAGAGAACACCAAGTGTAAAAAGGGTTGGTGCAGATATAGGCCTGGATGTTCAAGAAGGAGCAAACAAGCACTAACACCGATCAGAGGGGGCCCAGAAACCCTCCTTTCCTAACCACTGTAGGATGTACAACAATCACTCATAACATTAGCAAACACCGAAATCACGACCGCAACTACATGGAACGTTTTTAAGTCACCCTTGGGGATATTGAGAAGTTTTTCACAAGTACCAACGGGTTAGAAGAGGCTGCAGAAGGGAGCTGGTTGGACAGACAATAATAAGTCAAACTCGATTCATCTTCATTTTCAATTTAGAGACACAAACCATCTATGATCAATAAATAGCCATTTCTACCTACTGGTATACAATGTCAACTGGTGAATTAAAATGGCAACCTCAAAACTCTCAAGTTAGACTCAATGGCTGTTCTACATTTTTTTTTTCTCTGAAAACAATAAAAGGAGTAAAATGTGGGATTTAAAAATTAAAACAAGCCTTGTGCATATAAGGTAATGGGAAATATAATTACATATTTAGCACTTGGACTCATGTGAACTGCTAGTTATTTTGGTCCATGTACTACATTTTAGCTCTTTTGCCCTATTTTAGTTTGTACAATATATTTTTATTCTACTGGCTATTTTAGACCAACATTCCTTTAAAAATACTTAGACAATCCCTACTTTATCCCCTCTCAAAATGTTGATCCTAGAACTAATCTAAATTTATGTTTATCGGCAAAAGACTGATTTCTACAACTAAACTCATAATAAAAGGCAAGTTGATCCAAGGACTAATAGGAGTTTGTGTTTATCAGCAATGGACTGATTTATACAACCAGATGACATAATACAAGAAACTTAAGGCTATGAAAGGAATTCGGTGCTCTGGAAACCACAGAAAGTGCTCTTTGATCTCCTACTTTCCAGCTGACTATACATTCTTTACTTTGCCAGTGAGAGAATAAAGAAAACTTAGCACTTGTTTCTAACAGTGTTGGAAACATTGGAAACTACGACTCAAGAATTCGGTTTTCAGTTCTGCCACTGATTTTCCTTGTGACCTGGAAGTAATCTCCTTCTGGGTAACTAAGTAAATGCTGATTTAAAACATGTCTTAATATAAAACTTAAGCTATAAATTACATAAGAAGCAAAACATAAGTGAAAAAATCCATTCTGAGATCTACCTCAGATGACTTCTTCTGTGTTTTTATATTCGAAGTTCCAACAGTTATTCAAGCAATTTACGGTCACTCTGTTGTAACGTCAAAGATTGCTTCCATAGCAATCTTTCCTGTAAGCTGAAAATGAGACATTTAGATGCAGCCAAGTGAACAGAATAATTTGATTTTTTTTGTCAGTCCTTGGTCAAATCTTCTCTTGGATAGATGCAGAAAATTATCTGACCTATGACTGTTAAAATGTCAGCTGTTCTGCCAACTGCTTTAATGGCAATTTCCCCAGTTTAGCAATAAATATGTACATCCTTCCTTTTTTTCAAGTTATAGTACATTGGCAAGTAACTTAAACTAACAAGACTCTGAGTTTTGGCAATTCATTAGGTCTGAGCTTTTCTTCTGGTAACACCAGCTATATCACGTGACAGGCACTGACAGGTAGACATCTCATGCAGAATGGGTTCCAAACCCAGGTTGCTCGGTAAAGGGAAATTTCACTTTCTTCTCAACAAACAACCTGTCATCTGAAACTGACTGCTTCTACCACTTGGATAGCTACAAGTGAAGAAACACTCAAGAACGACTACAACTTTAACAGGGTGACAGTCAGATTAGGGTGATTCTTCAAATGGACTCCCAACAGCCCAAGTCTACAGACTATTCCTTGGCAAATGCATAATTACCCATTACATATGAAAAGGAAAGCCAAAGTCAGTCTAACTAGGATTTCACAACATCTCACACTTTACAAAATGTTTTCTAATGTTACATTACTTATTTATCCCCAAATCCCTGTTTAATATATATAATTCCCTTAAACCTATTTCAGAAATGAGAAAACTTAGTCCTAGAACAGTCAAGGAACTTGACCACAGCCATCGAGAGAGCAATAAAGCATCAGAGGTGAACTTCAAGACTCAAGATCCATTCACCCTTTTCATTTGTATGGATTAAGAGCCTAAAATGTGTCCATCAGGCCCTGAGCAAGGCACTGTAAATATAATGAGCCAAAGAAATACGGCCCCTGCCATCTTGGGGCTTATCATCTAGTGGGTAAGTCAGCCATTAATCAAAATAGTGCTCCTATAAGTTACAACCTGTGAAAAATCTATGCAATAAAGAACAGAGTGCTCTGATATTTCAGGAAGATTGGACCTATCTAGGTTTTGGGGTTCACTACTTTGTGGGAACTCTTAGAAAGCCAAGTCATAAGACCATGTGGAAAAATAAATAATTGATACCAGCCAGGAAAACTTCAAAGAGGCCAAGCAACAAGATGGGGTTAGCTACACCGGATAATAAAGATACAGAAATTACAGGATGGTAATACTGGTATTAAATTAATAAACAGAAAAGTAAGTCCAGAAATAGGGCCAAATATATTTAGTGTATGATTGATGATGTAAGACAACTGCATTGCCATCTAGGAATAAAGTCAGATCCACATTTCACACCATATATGAGGGTAATGTCCAAGTGGATTATGAATTTCAGTGTACAAAATTGAAACCATAAGGAAGAAAACACTGACGAATGCCTTTATAACCTTGTAGCAGGGAATGCCTTTCAAATAGGACTCCAAATTCAGAAGCCATTAAGGGGATGATGGGTAAATTTGATGGCCTGAATATAAAAATTTTGTGGATGGAAAAAACCACCATCAGCAAAGTCAAAAGACAACTGACAGAGGAAAACGTATGTGCAAACCTAGCACAAAAAGCTAACAACCCTTAACGAAAAGATGTTAAAAACCCAAGAGAAAAACAGGCAATGAATATAAAGAAAATAAATACAAATAACTCTTAAACATGAAAAAATGCTTAATTTCATTCACAACAAAATACAAATTAAAACTAAACTGAATACCAGTTTTTACCAAACAGACTGGCAGAAATCAGCTCTTTAAAGGTATTACTGCACTGTGCTCTCTCCTCCACTGTTTCTGATGTCAAGTCAGTATTGACTCAAGTAACTTCTCACCTACAGATAAAGTGTCATTTTTCTGTGATCACTTAAGATTTTCTCTTTATGTGTGGTTTTCAGTATTCTGACTTGCATTTTTCTTGGTTAGGGTTTGTTGAGATTCTTGAATCTGTAAATTTATGTCTTTCACCATATTGGAAATATCGAGGCATTATTTCATCACAGATTTCCCTGCTGCCTCTTTTTCTCCTCTCCTCTCCTTCTAGGACTCTACTTTCACGTATGTATATTCGATGTTTTGATTTTGTCCCATAAGCTCCGCCTTCCTCTCTACCAAGTATCAATCTCTACCCAGTATCTAACTCCTTTCAATCACCATCTGGCATCTTCAGGCACCGGTCGTTATGTTCTGTCCAGAGCTTAGAGTTGTTATGTGTGGCAAGGTTAGTCCAGAAGCTACCAGGCCATTATGAAAAGTGGAACTTGACAGAAATCTACAAGTATGTTAATACATTGTTGACAACACTGTGAAGAAATAATCACTTTTAGGGGCACCTGGGCGGCTCAGTGGGTTAAAGCCTCTGCCTTCGGCTCAGGTCATGATCCCAGGGTCCTGGGATCGAGCCCCGCATCAGGCTCTCCGCTCAGTGGGGAGCCTGTTTCTCTCTCTCTCTCTGCCTGCCTCTCTGCCTACTTGTGATCTCTGTCTGTCAAATAAATAAATAAAATCTTTAAAAAAAAAAAAGAAATAATCACTTTTATATATTGCTGCTGGATTAATAAATTATTAGTATGAACTTCATGGAGGGCATTTTAGAGATAAAATTATAAACACAAATAATCTTTGATCTAGCAATTCCTCTTCTAGTTATTTATCTTACTTGATAATAAGACATACTTGAACACATGCAAAATGACAGGTACAAGAATGAAGGAACTCTCTATATTTGGAAAAAAAAATTCCTAAGCTATGTTAGGTCAAAGCAAGATGCCAAACATGGTATATAATGTACGTTACCATAAACATTAAAAGGGGGGAATACATATAGATTTTTACTTCCTTTTATGTGCATATAGAAACTGTGAAAAGGTACACTAGAAAAAAGCTATACCGGTGCTCACGAGGGGTGGAGGAGGAAAAGGACGGTGGCTCTGATTTTGATGGACAAAGGACAATGATGGGAGAGAGACTTTTCACTTCATATATTTTAACAGATTTTGATTTTTCAACAATATGAAAACATTACCCACTCAAAAACTTTTAAAAAGGAATTTGCAGGAGCACCTGGGTGGCTCAGTCGGTTGAGCATCCTACTCCTGATTTCAGCTCAGGTCATGATTTCAAGGTTGTGAGGGTGAGCCCTGAGTCAGGGTCCGTGTTGAGGGCAGAGTCTGCTTCAGTTTCTCTCTCTCTCTTTCTCCCCCTCACCTTCTGCCCCTCCCCCTACTCACATTCACTCTCTCTCAAATAAAGAAATAAAATCTTTTAAAAAAGGAATCTTCAAATTAAATGTGTACACATTGAGATGTTCATGATACACATACTCAATCATTCATTCATTCATTCATTCAACAAATATTTACTGAACACCTACTGTGCCAGGGGCCAGGTTAGGTGATGGAGATCTTAAGACAAACAAAATACAGTCTCTGTCCTCACGGAGCTTAAAGTCTCCTCTGAGCAGACGAACAAAATACTATGATGTGATGCTCTGACAGGGATATTCAGTGCACGCTTTTGGAAGTAACTGAGTTAGGACTCTGCATTTTAGGTGACAGAATTCCATTTCAAACTCACGTGAGCAAAAGAAAGATAATTTCTTAAAACGATATGCAGTATCTCATGGAATCTAAGACTAAAAACACAGCCCAGCCTCAGTTCAAAAGACTTGAATACTCTCAGCAGTTTCTCCTTGTCTTATCTCTACTCGCTTTCTGCTTCGTCTTACTTTCTCTGTACCTACCACTTTCTGATTCTTCTGACTAGATAACATGAGAAAAAATTTACGTGTGACCCACCAGTTACTCATAAGGAAACTAGCCTCACTTTCTCTGTGCTAACTCCACATTCCCAGGCAAGAATTGTGTTTGGCTTCCGTGCCTTCTGACCTAGTCAACACTACCTCCATGCTTCATTACGATAAAAGAGTTAGTGGCACCATAAATTCACTGAAAATAACTGAAAAACTAGGAAACATTTTTAGGAAGAGGGGGATTAAGTTATATGTACACGCTCCCAAAGCCATAAAATAGTCTGAAGGTATCCTGATAGCACACTTCATATATCAGATCCTTCACCTTTCTCCTCTTACTACATGGAAAGAAAGCATCTGGTCCTTTAAAGACCCTTGTAGATCCCTTTCAACACTGAGAAAGCTGTGTAAAGGGTGCTCCCTATATCTATATGGCCACGGAGAAAATGCAGCAGGGCACCCAAGGTTTCAGAACAAACACGTGGCCTCCCAAACGGAAGGGGGGGGGGGGGGGGGAGGGGGGGGGGGGGGGGGGGGGGCAGGTTGGCGCAAGGCATGATTCCAGTCCTTCCTCAGAGATGCTCCATAAGGTACAGGCAAAGAAAGCGCTAAGGATTTCCTTTGTGCTTCACATGCCTCCATAAAACTGGTCTTTTCCATTTGATGCACCCTGCTGCTTAAAGAAGCCTGAATTTCCTACCGGTACTATTATTTAAAAAAATAACAAAATTCCTTTTACATGTCAATAACACCGAAAAAGCTATCATATTCACCTTTAAGGTCTTTAATTTAGGTACACACACATATTACTTCTTAGGAATGAAGTCAAAATCTGAGATACAAACTACCGCTAGCAAGATCCTAAGTACGCCAACTGACGTACAGGTCAAGATTTGGTGTAACAAATCCATTATGAACACAACAAAACTGTGAGCCCCTGTCGTGGGTTCATTTATTTTAAATCATGTTCAACTCCTAATAGTTCCATGGGGTTAACAACAAAAACAAATCTGTCAGTTCTAGAAGCGTGTGTGACACAGCTGACTACCACACTACACCCTTTTAAAAGGAGCAAGTGCAAGTTTACCCTCCCCCACCCCAAGTCAAATGCCCTTAGGGCATAATTCCCAAGCAGGGTCAATTCAACAGGGATTATGAGAGAAGTCCCTGGGATGTCCTGCTACACACAAAAGGCTGACAGGCGTCACCTACTCCATCCTCATGGCGGGCGGTTTCCCAGTACATGTTTCCAGGTCCCCCAGATGTTTTGATCTCTCTCTTAGCACTCGCCCTCCTCTCCCACCTTTCTGGACCAGTGCTCTCCAAGAGAAAGACAGTACAACACACAAACGTAAGCCACACATACATGCGTACTTTAAGATGTTTAATATTTTCTAACAGCCACGTTTAAAAAGGTAAGAGAAACAAGTGAAATCACTTTTAATACTATATCCCAATATATCCAAAATATTCTCATGCCTACATGTAATCAGTATAACAGCCATTAAGGAGATCATTTTTGTATGACTTCTTGGAATTCTGGTATGTATTTTACGTTTGCATAGATCTCAATTCGGAGTAACCTTGCAAGTATGGTTGCAGCTCTTACACTGGGCCGCACAGCTCTAGACATTGCTCCATCGATACTAATCCCCACATTCAGTTAGATGCTCACCGTCACCAATGCCTGAAGACCTACTTGAGTCACCAAATACCATGAACCTGGCACACTCCTCACAGGAAGGTGGGTACACGTCATCGGGTTAGTAGGGGGTGATCATGGGACCCCACTGCCCCTTCCAGATCATATGGCTTTTCCTCCTTTCTCCAAAATGGTCTAAACCTACTATCTTTACTTTGTTTTCTCCACCTACATTCCTGACAACCTACAATCTGCTCTCCCCGGCTCAGAACTCCATCAGAACTGGTCCTGGAAAGATAAGCACCACTTTCTCCCTCTTAAATAGTAACTTTCCCCTTTCACCTGGCTTTCCATTCCTTATCTGCATCTTAGTGACACTAACCTCTACCAATTCACATAAGGGACTTTCCAATTAACAGCACTTTCAGAGATAATCCGGGAACAACCACTAACCTAGAATTTATGGAGCCCCTACCTACCATAATTCACTTCAACTATTTGCAAGACAAGGCTAATGATAATACTACTACTTTGTATTACATAACTCCATGTTTGCTTAATTCTGTTTGCTTCCCACGCACAGGATCTCATTTATCTTTGTGTCAAGGGTAACCTCCAGGAACGTGACACAGGGAAAACCTGTTACACACACACACACACAACTAATGACAGAATTAGAATCTGAAGCTCCCGCTTCCCAGAACACTCTGTCTCCAATATATTTCCTATGTATACAGGCCTCTGCTCTGCAGGACTTTACACCCTTAACACACGCTGCTAGAGAAGTAATCTCTAGGGGGGCTCTCCTGCCGTGGTAGCTGACTTAAGCAAACTGAAATCTAAGCCAATCATTTCCTATAAATGCCTTCAAATTAAGAAGAACAATCAGTCACACAACAGCCAACTGGGCTTTCCCAAGTAATGCAACCCCTAGGACTACAGCCAGTCCAGTAAGTCCCCTGCTTTGCTTCTGTGTCTTCAAAAACCCTGCCCCCTAGCTTTGGTCAGGAGAATGCTCCTAGCCACTTCAAACTGTGCTCCAATTCTTAAAAATTTTAATATGCCTCAGTTTATTTTTTTAACCAACCTCATATACCTTCCCCTCAAACGTAACCACAGCAGGATGAGATGACAGAAGCCTGGGACATTAAGTCAAATGAGGAGCTCCTCATGGAATGGCTCCTTTTTTTTCTGCACAATATTCTTAAATGCTGCCAGAGCTTAATTTATAAGTCATAGATTCCTAAAATCTTACTGGGATTTGGGGTCAACTACAATAACAAAAAAAAAGATAACTGCTTCACATTCTCCATTATATAAGTATATGTCATTATTAAGAATATACCCACAAAAGGAAAAAATATGTTGCCAAAACCCTCACAGATCACCCACTGGTATTCTTTAATATGTAAAAAATGTGAAAACATGTGGTTGTGGAACATCTCAAAACATTCACTTCATAGCAGGAAAGAAAAATGTCTCTGATCAAAATATTAGGTATGATAAACTAACTTTGAGTTCTGGGAATTAAAAGCCAAAGGAAAAAAAAATCACAAATTTCTTTACTGTGCTTTGTTACAATTTACAAACACTGGTTCTTTAGATACAACAGACCCATGCAGGAAATGCTGGCAAGGCAGCAGATATATGTAATATAAAATGAGACCTTAGAGTTTACCCATTGACAAAACTTATAATGCACCCTTATTTTGATAGGGTGTATCGATACAGTATATATGATTTTAACACCTGTAGCTTTTATCGGCATTCATCAAAATTAACATTCTAATCTTAAAACTAACTCTGCTCAAAGAGGCAGCAGGTAATTTTGTGGTGACGGAATAATTCTGTGTCTCGCCTGCAGTGGTAGTTACAGGAAATGATGCATGTGGTAAATGGCACACACATACATTGTGCCAAGGCCAATTTCTTAGTTTCCATACTGTACTATCAATATGTAAAATGCAACCACTGGAGGAAATTGGGTGAAGGGTATGAAAGACCTCTGTACTATTTTAAAACCTCTTACGAATCTATAGTTATTTCTAAATAAATAAATATACTTTAAAAATAACCCTGACCCTGCAGGCACATGAGAATTGTTCATTCTGGACATATAAGCTTACAATTCCAATGTATCACCTGTTTTCTCCTGATTAAAAAGAACAGTGCTTACTAAAAATTATAAAACCACCAGAGATAAGGAATACAATGTTTAAAACTAACATCTACTCATTCAAGAAGATGGGCAAGCCAATAAGACAAATGATTTCATAAAAAGATAAAGGCTAAGAACAAAGGGTGTGTGCCGGTTTTCTTAAAAACGGTACTTTCAAGTGGGCACTGGCTGAAACCTTCTAGATGGAAGTTTGGGGGGAAAAAAGAGTATCTTTGAGGTGGTATGGAGGGAACACTGAATTTCAAGTTAGCAGGCTTGTCAGAAGGCTGACAGGAGATCAAAGCCCTCTCCCTCTTATCCACGGCTGTTAAAATTTTCCTTTTGCCAGGTGATAATAACATGGAAGAGACATCTCAGGTTTTTAAGAGCTTCACACTTTTAGAACAGAAGTGGAAAGTTAAGAATGTAAATATATGTGGCAGAAAGAAATATTCAATGATGACAAGCAGTCATCACTCTCTCAAAAGAATACTGCATTTTGTAATCCAAAGGTATTAAATAATTGCGCACAGTCTTAGAACCATCACCAAGAGTATTTATCAGATGGGCTAGTCGGATCCAAAATAAATGGATTTACACTTAGGCCAGGAAGACATATTGATCTCACAGTGTTTTACTTGGAAAGCGTATTAGTGTTAATTCATAAACATCCACTTATTTCATATAAAAAGTCTTCAGGCTTCAATATTCCAATAAGAGATAACAGATGTGAGCGCCCAAGTGGCTCCGTCAGTTGAGTGTCCAGCTCTTGATTTCGATTTCGGCTCAGATCACGATCTCAGGGTTTTGAGCCAAACATCGACCTCTGTGCTCAAAAGGTAGTCTGCCTGAGGATTTTCTCTCTGCCCCTCTCCTCCTACTCCCCTCCCCGACGTGCACACATGCACACTCTCTAAATAAATAAATAAAATCTCTAAAAAGAGAGAGAGAGAAGAATGTGATTTATTGATAAGTAAACCAGTTGCCTATGTGTGCTTACAATTCTTGCTCCCTGTGCACGTCATGCCCCTAAGTTATTCTCCACCCATTGCCCCCTGCCCTCCTCCACCTGTCATGCTGTGTCCACCTTCCCCTATGGCCTTGGCCAGTTCTAGTTCACTGGGGACAGCTTTCCATAGTCACTTCATTCCTTGGTGACTGGGTCTACTACATTCTTCTATAGGCTGTACTCCCACTTCAGACCATCTACCCAACGCTGCTATTTCTTTTTTTTTTTTTTTTAATGTGTATTGAGTCTTTGCAACTGGGATTTTTGACACCCTCAAGAGCAAAACCTGCGACTGGTATACTTTTTACCCAAAACTTTTTTAGGCTACCCCTTTTTGGGGAGGCTTACTCATTTTTACCCAAACCTAGCAGAGGAGACTTTCCATAAATGACATTAGTCAAGCACTGGCTTAGCCCTACCAAACTGCATCCTGGGAGGCTGCTGCAGCATTCCAGTGCATAAAAATATAAATAAATTTTAAATAAATTCTGCAGTCTTTCATAATAACTACCTTTTCAAACTCACTGTTACAGAAAATTTGAAAAGCATGCTTTTCAATGTCCTAATAAACAGTGAACCAAAACAAAACAAAACCAGGGTCAAAAGAAAAGCCCTGTGACATTCCGCAAGACACCTAAAGGCCGACAAGAGTTACACGCAAACTTTTAGGTGCAGCTCTTCCAAGGATTGAAAACAACCAAGAGAGGAACTTACAGTTAGTAGAATCCTAAGGGAGAATGACAGAATGCTTTACTGAAAATGAGATAATCTAAGTCAATGACATCCACCTTCCTTCAAAGGGTAAAATAAACTGCCATGACTGTTTCTTGGTTACCCAACTGTGGGTCCAACTGACTACTACATTCTTAATTAAATGTTTGCGAATCACTCAGTGCCTGGGTGGTTACGTGTCTGCCTTCAACTCAGGTCATGATCCCAGGGTCCCTGATGGGGCCCCACATCCATCAGGCAGCCTGCTTCTCCCTCTCCTTCTGCTTGTGTGCACTCGCTCGCTCTCTCTCCCTGTCAAATAAATAAATAAAATCTTTAAAAAAAAATGTTTGCAAATCATCCACATAAAAGACCTAAGTATAATTCTTTTTTTTTTTTTAAGATTTTTATTTATTTATTTGACAGACGGAGATCACAAGTAGGCAGAGAGGCAGGCAGAGAGAGAGGAAGGGAAGCAGGCTGCCCACTGAGCAGAGATTCCCGACTCGGGGCTTGATCCCAGGACCCTGGAATCATGACCTGAGCCAAAGGCAGAGGCTTTCACCCACTGAGCCACCCAGGCGCCCCAAGTATAATTCTTTTTAAAAATCTCCACAACACTTTTACTTTCTACAGTCCTCTAGGATCTTTCTGCCTCTCTAGTTTCTCAAAGATACCTCTGAGAGCACATCTGCCAATTTCTTGAGTACCCTGAAACAGTCTCCCCTAGAATCTCCAGAAGAAGCACAGCCTTGCCGACACCTTGATTTTAGCCCAAGGAGACCCACCACAGACTTCTGGTCTCCAGAACTGTAACAATAATAAATCTGTGTCATTTTAAGCTACCAAGTTCGTGGTAGTTTTTTAGAGAGCAGCAAAAGGAAACTCATACGTCCCAGGTTCAAAAAATCTTGGCTCAAAACTCAAAATCAAGTTCCTTGCCTTTTGCCAGGGCCCTGTGTTTATCGCCCGGGTTCTTGGTCTAGTTTTGGATTCCACTAGCAGATTGCCCTTTAATGCGTTCTTGAACCAGTCTGCCAAACTTGAATGCGTTTCATCTCTCAAGACACCTTTATACTCTGTTCCTTGACCAGTGATTAACTCATACGCCTCTTCTCACTTCTGTAGTCTCGGCTCCCACTTCTACTAGGCCCTCCTAGGCCTGCTCTGCTGGAAGCTTAACCTCTAACCTTGCCTTGTTATGGGATTCTCCATTGCTTTACTTCCCCCGGAATTCATACCCATTTGCCCTAATGCTTACGAACACTCAATAGCAAATCAAAATAAACTGGGGCAAGTATAGCAGGAAAAGGCTTTTTAGGTGAAGAATAAAGAATCAGTTCACATTAAATACAAAGTTTTCAAAACAAGATAAATTTAAACTCTCTGCCTTAAATGAACTGAAACTTCAACATCTAGATGGACTACGAGTCAAGTATTAGCTGAGCCAATGAAAATAAGGTTGACCCTTGAACAACACAGGTTTTAACTGCACGGGTCCATTTATAAGGATTTTTTTTTTCGATAAATACAATACAGGACTATAAATGTATTTTCTTTTACTTAAGATTTTCTCAATAACATTTTCTTTACTTTACTATAAGAAAACAGTACATAATCGACCTTTCATGTTAGCAGTGAGGCTTCCGGTCAGCAGTAGGCTATTAGTAGTTAAGCTCTAATTTTGGAGAAGTCCAAAGTTATACGTGGATTTTTGGCTGCATGGTAGGGGTAGAGCGAGTGAAATGGTGCCCTCACCACCATGTGGTTCAAGGGTCAACTGTAATTTTAAAACTTTTAGATCAGAAAATGTGCCCAAAAACTGGATATATTTAAATTCAGCCTTAATATTCAAAGGGTGAATCGGGTGGGAAGGAAAATCCTAAAAACTAAAGACCAATTAGTTCTGACAGTGATTCCCGTTTTCAAATGAGTCTATCAGCACTAAAGACAACACAGGTTCACCAAGAAGTCATGCCAAATTAACCTAACATCTGTTTTTGGAGAACAAAGATTTAAGAAGAAAAATGCTATGATAAGAGGACAGACTAAGTTCAACAAAGTTTTCCTGACTATCCATGTGAACAGATTCAAGATGCAAAAGAGATCAATCGTTTAAAGCCTTAAACTCTGCACTGCTGGTGGAAACTGAAAATGGTGCGGCCATTCTGGAAAACAGTAAAGAGGTGTTTCAAGACTTAAAAATAGCTATGAACCAGCAATCCCACTCTTGGGGATATAACCAAAAGAATTCAAAGCAGGATCCTGCAGACGTATTACCACACCCTTACACAGTGCAGCATTGTTCACAACAGCCAAGAGGCGGAAGCAACTCATATGTTCGTCGATAGGTAAACGGATAAACAACATGTGTATATACTTCCGGTGTGAATACTACGCAATCTTAAAAAGGAATGAAATTTGTCACATACTACAACTTGCGTGAACCTCAAAGGCACTATGCTAAATGAAATAAGCCAGTCACAAAAGGACAAAGGCTGCATGATCCCATTTATTGGGAGAATCTAAAAAACTCAAAATGATAGAAACAGAAAGTAGAAAGGTAGTTGCCAAGGGCTAGAAGGAAGGGGAATTGGTACTTCATGGGTCCAGAGTTTCAAATCTGCAAGATGGGAAAGTTCTACTGATATATTACACAACAATGTGAAGATACTCAACACTATTGAACTGTATACTCAGAAACGATGAGAGTGGTAAATTTAATTTTACGTGTCTTTTACCACAGTAAAATAAACAAAATAATTTTAAAAAAAAACTTTGAACTGAACAAACAAGATGATTTGTAATAATCAATTTTAGACCTACTGATTCAAAGGCATTAATCATGTATAAGACCTTAGGAAACATGTCCTTTAAGAAAAGGCTAAAGAATAAAAGGGGAGGAGGCACTTTTAACTTAAGAGAAGGAAGACTAAGTGAAACCTAAAAGAGTTAAGACAGAGAAGGGAACCTAAAAGTTACTCTACAGTTAACCAGACTCAGGTTAATTCATTCATTCATTCATTCATTCACTCAACAATGTTTATAGAAACCAAACAGTGTGGCAGGCACTGTTCTAGGTGTTTCTGATACAACACTGATCAGAGCAGAGATCCCTGCCTTCCTGAAATTTTACATTCCAGTGGGGAGAGACAAACAACAAACAATAAATGAGGGAGGTAGGCTGCTTCTAAGTGGCTCCTGATGGCCCCTGGTATTCACCCTCTCATGCACTTCCCCGCCTGCATATGGACTGGACTTAACAAACAGAACACAGCAAATGTGATGAGATGTCACTTCCAAGATTAGGTCATAAAGGCTGTGACATCTGTCTTACACACTCCCGCTTGCTTGCTCTGGGGAAGCCAGCCGCCATCTTACGAACCGCCCCGTGGAGGGGGTCTGTGAAGAGGCAAGGAGCTGAGGGCAGTCCCAGCCAACAGCCAGCGCTGAACTAAGACCCTCAATCCAAAGGCCCACAGGGAACTAAATGGTACCAACAACCACATGAATGAACTTAGAATGGACCTGTCTCTGGCTGAGCCTCGAGATGATGCAGTCCTAGCCAATACCTTGAGTTCAGCTTATCAGGGACCCAGAAGCAGAGGGTCTATAAAGATTCCTGACAAGCAAAAACTATGATCATAAATGTTGTTTGAGGCCACTGAAATCTGGAATGGTTACTTTATGCAGCACTATGTATTAATACAACAGGCTAATTAGAAAAAGTAGAGCAAAGGTAGAGGTGTGGGAGATATGATATTTTTTTAAAAGATTTTATTTATTTATATGACAGACAGAGATCACAGGTAGGCAGAGAGAGAGGAAGGGAAGCAGGCTCCCCGCTGAGCAGAAAGAGCCCAACTCGGGGCTCTGGGGGACCCTGGGATCATGACCTGAGCCAAAGGCAGAGGCTTTAACCCACTGAGCCACCCAGGTGCCCCGGGAGACACGATTTTAAAAAGGGGTGTTACGCAGGGCGCCTGGGTGGCTCGGTCGGTTAAGCCTCTGCCTTCAGCTCAGGTCATGATCTCAGGGTCCTGGGATGGAGCCCCACATCAGGCTCCCTGCTCAGTGGGGAGTCTGCTTCTCCCTCTTCCTCTGCCCTTCTCACCCCCATACCCCACTGCCTGTGTTCTCTCTCTCTCAAATAAATAAATAAAATATTTTTTAAAAGGGGGGGTTGTTAAAAAGACTTGCATGTGAATGTTTGTAGCAGCATTACTCATGAGTGTCAAAAAGCGGAAACAGGCCCAATGTCCATCGTTAGGTAAATGGATAAACAAAACGTGGTACATCTATACAATGGAATCATTCAGCCACAGAAAGCAGGCAAGCAGCGACTCATGCCACACCATGGGAGAAGCTGACACATCCTCTGCCAAGTGACGGAAGCCAGCCACAGAAGACCACATATTAAATGACACCACTGTATGAAAAAAATCTACACAGAGAGAAAGTAGTTTAGTAGTTCCTAACTACTTTCTCTTGGGTTGGAGTAGGAAGAGAATTAACCATAAACGAGCATGAGCAATCTCATCAGAGTGATGGAATCATTCTCAAAATGGATTGTGGTGATGGTGGCTCAACTTGGCAAATGTGTTAAAAAATCACTGAATTGGACACTTAAAACCCAGAAATTGATGGTATGTAAATTGTACCTCAAAGAAGTTGTTTAAGAAAATTGGGGGTGTTGGGACGCCTAGGTGGCTCAGTTGGTTAAGTGACTGACTCTTGATCTCAACTCAGATCTTGATCTCAGGTCGTGAGTTCCAGCCCCACCCTGGGAGCCTAGCATGGAGTCTACTTTAAAAAAGGGGGGGG
>RCUC01139262.1:0-67524 GCA_003697995.1 Taxidea taxus jeffersonii
AAAAAAAGAATTTAACAGGCTTATTCTGAAAGTCATGTGGAAATACAAATGTCCAAGACTATGGAAACAATTTTGAAAAAGAAGAATAAAGTTAGGGGATAAGCACTACCTTATTTCCAGACTCATTATAATCCACAGTATTTAAGACAGTGTGGCATTGAGGTGAAAGTAGAACTATGTAAAGGAACAACATGAAGAGTCCAAAAGCAGAGCCATACACATATAGACAATTGATTTGTGATAAAGCTCCAAAGGCAATTCACCAAAGAAAAGACAGTCTCTTCCATAAATGGTGCTGAGACAACTGGTTCCCCATATGCATAAACAGCAACTGTGATCCAGGTAGCACACCATTTACAAACGTGAACTCAAAATGACCACAGATCTAATTATAAAAGCCAGCATTCAAAACCTCGTGAAGAAAATACAGAATATGACTGTGACCCTAGGTCAGCTGAAGATGTTCTAGGTATGACATCAAAGGCAAAACCAAAAGTATTAACGAGCAAACTGATAAACCAGACTTCCTCAAAATTAAAAACTTTCATTCTTCCAATGAAACTGATAGGAGAATTAAAACATAAACCACTGAAAAAAAACAAAAACAAAAACAAAAAAACATAAACCACTGAGTTGGAGAAAATACTTGCAAATCATTTATCTGATAAGGGATTTGTATCCAGAATTTAAAATCTCACAAAGGTCAATTAGAAGAAAACAGACTCTCTAGTAAATAAATGGAAAAAAGATATTTGAAAAAATGCTTCACCAAAAGAAATATACAAATTTCAAATAAGAACATGAAAAGATGCTGAACATCATTAGTCATCAGGGAAATGTAATGCCACTATACCGTCCCCCCCCCCAACAAAGCTCAAAATAAACAACAGACCATAACAAATCCTTGCAAGGTTGTGGAAGATGAAACTCTCACACATTGCTGGGGTTAATAAAAAAATGATGCGACCCCTTTGGAAAAACAGTTTCTCATTTTCTTACAATGTCAATCTTACACCTATCATATGATGCAGGTTTTGAACTCCAAATGTGTTCACCTGAGAGACAGACCTATGTCCAAGCAAAAATTAATCACAAATGTTCATAGCACCTTTTTTTACAAGACGCCCAAATTGGGGAAAAAAAAGGAAAAAATATCCATGAGCAGGTGAATGGATAGAACAATTTTTGGTATATCCACAGAATGGAATATTAGTTGACAATGAAAAACAAGGAAACATTCATGCATGGATAAATCTGGAAACAAGTTGAAAGAAAAAAGACTAACAACAAAGAATCCAGATGAGTGTATGAGCGCATTCACATACAATTATAGAAAAAGAAAACCTATCCACAGTGGCAAAAGATCAGTGGTTGCCTAGGAATAGGGTAAGGTGACATGGAGGGGAGGTCTGGAGAGAGGTAGGTGGGGGCATTACAAACAGGCATGAAGAAGCTTTTTGAAGTGATGGATATGTTCGTTATCTTGACTACAGTATTGGATTCACAAGTGCCTACAGATGTGAAAACTTACTATAGCTTACACTTTAAATATGTACAGGGCATTGCATGTCAACCATACCTCAATGAAGTATTTGATGTATATTTACATATTCATAATTCTCTGATGCAATTTAATCAGGTGAAAGATTTCCATTATTATGCTCATACAGTGTTAGGAGACTCACACTATGTATTAATAAATTTGTCCATACTACATATAATCAAAATAGAAACAAACATTTGCAATGGAAGTTACCTAAATATTTAGAAAAGGTTGATGTCCATTTCCTTCTGAAGTGCAGATATAAGAGCATTATGTATTAGAATATAATTATAATGATATTTAAAAGTAGCTGCTTCTGTAAGCTCTAGTGCAATAAATATTACTTAAAATATTAAACTCTAGTCACTGAAATCTTAAACTACCACAGGGAAATTTTCTGGCTCTTTAATTTCTTTATATAATGGGGAAAACCATGGGCATCAGGGAAGAATCTACCTTACAATGTGAAATTGCGAGGAAGATCTAACAACTGCACATTTCCACACCCATCTAGGAGATATATGGGAATTGCTGATTATTATTTATACAGTGAGAACAATATTGCTTATTTATTTCTAATGTATATTAAAGAGCAACTTCCTTCTATAACTGGACAATTTATTGGTTTTCAGCAAAAAGACATCCCTAATATGGGCCTCAAGGAGTACTATACAGCCTGTAATTTCTCAGCTAAACCTCTTCTCCCATGATGAGATCAAAGTAGCCTCTCTACTTTTAGGCTAGTTTGTGAACCACATAGGAGCTATTTCACAACATGTTTTTGTTTAAATCTATCAACTCTTTTGTGCCAGACATCATATCCCATTAAGGGTGTGAAGTTATAAGGTCTATTGATGACTGCTGCCCTTGAATCTAGCATTAAAAACTTTAGCAGTCATCAGGATACAGTTCCTCAAAATCCGCCATCCTCAGGCACCACATATTTTTTTTGAAGATTTTATTTATTTATTTGAAAGAGAGAGAGAACAAGCGGGGAGGAAAGGGCAGAGAGAGAGGGAGAAGCAGGCTCCCTGCTGAGCAGGGAGCCCAAAACTGGGCTCCATCCCAGGACCCTGGGATTGTGACCGGAGCCAAAGGCAGACGCTTAACCGACTGAGACACCCAGGCGCTGCCCCACCAGCACCACATATTATGTGAGCCAAAGGCCTGAAAGTGGCATGGTGAGTGATCCAATAATCACTGTGCTTTACCGGTGTAACCATGTAGGTGTTCAGCACCATGCTAGGCACTGGGTTAGTGACAATGACCCTGATTCAATTTGGTGGTGATCGTAACAACCACATGTTATAATGAACTTCTCACAGGGCCTGTTTCTTCTCCTTTCCTCATCTGTCTCCTAACGACAGAGACGTAAAGGAGTAAGAAGTGTCCTGAATTCATACAGCCATTCAAGATCTTGCAGTAACCACAGGGCCATGGGTGGGCTTGCTCATGTGTATCGCGCTGACTATTCTCAGCAATCCTGTAAGTGAAACATTCTCATCCCCATTGTACAGAGGAGGAAGCTGGGGCTCAGAGTCCTTACCTGTCTTCCCTACTGCACCATTGCCTTTAGAAGAAAGCAGCTCCAGGACTCCCTGGAGCAGGACCCACACTCACTGTGATCAGGCAGGACTCCAGTGGATCTACCTAAGGAGACAGCCTGGGCACAGAGTCCCACAGAAAGAGGAGATTAGGATCTGGGCCCTTCTTCTCCCCACACACCAGGGTGGTTCAGCCCCACCACCACTGGGACCCACAACTTTAGCTGGGTCCCAAACACCTGAAGTGGGACCTGTTCTTCATGCCAAAGTGGCTATCTCTACTGAGAAGTTCACAGGATCACCATAGGAACATCAGGTTTCTATGGCAACTGGGAAGCAAGGGCAGGTCCCCTACACCAGAAATGCATTCCCCCTCAGCCAGCCTGGGCTTCTGCCAGAAGCAAAGTACCTTTACTTTTCAGGTCACCACATCAGAGTGCATAGTAATTAGAGGCTCTAGACTGAGGCCCAGGCAATTAATGGAACTCTGCCCAGGTTGATGGAACAAAGAATGTCTCTGTTGTCAGCAATTTTGTTTGCTTGAAAGATAGTATGGGAATATTATCATATTCCCAGGGAAATGTCTTAGCTTTCTTGGAGATGAGGTAGCCCTCAGAGGGTGAACATGAAGATCAAGGCCATGCTAAGCAATTAGCTGTCTGCGACAGAAAATTAAGAGACTGTCTATAAACATGTGACAAAATGATCCAGATACACATAACACATACAAATGTCATTTAACATGCCTCAGCGTTATTTCAGGGAGGCAAACCTAAAATATTGCAATTTGTACTCTTTCATTTTACTTTGCTTATGTTGTCTGCTTTTTGCCATGTGATTTTTAAAAAAAAATTTTAGTTTTTATTAACATATAATGTGTCATTAGCCCCAGGGGTACAGGTCTGCGAATCACCAGGTTTACACACTTCACAGCACTCACCATAGCACATACCCTCCCCAATGTCCATAACCCAACCACCCTCTCTCTCCCTACCTTGCCATGTAATTTTTAAACGAAATACTGATGAATCACTAAATTCCACCCCTGAAACTAATAATACACTACATGTTAATTAAATTGAATTTAAAAGAAAAGAAACTAAATACATCACTCTTTCCATTTTTTTTTAAGATCTTATTTATTTATTAGAGAGAGAGAGAGAGAGCGAGAGCGAGCACAGGCAGACAGAGGCAGAGGGAGAAGCAGGCTCCCCGCCGAGCAAGGAGCCCCATGTGGGACTCGATCCCAGGATGCTGGGATCATGACCTGAGCCGAAGGCAGCCGCTTAACCAACTGAGCCACCCAGGCGTCCCCACTCTTTCCATTTTTTAAAAGAAAACTGTGAGGGGTGCCTGGACGGCACAGTCAGTTAAGCGCCTGACTCTTGGTTTCAACTCAGGTCATGATCTCAGGGTCCTGAGATCGAGCCCCACCTATGACTCCAGGCTGCTTAAGACATTCTGTCCCTCTTCCTCTGCCCCTCCCTGCCTCTCTCTCAAATAAATAAATAAATCTTTTTTAAAAATAAAAAGAATAAAAAGAAAAAGAAAACTCTGGGCCCATATCTTGTCATTTAGACCCCAGTTTCCAAACTGGGGCTTAATACATAATCTAATTATCATCTCAACCACTCCCAGAAATGTATTCTTAACCAGTCAACGAGGAATTTTTCAATCAGTGTTAGTTACTTTGCCATGTGTGCCCCGAAATCATCTCCCCCCAAAACTGAGGCAACCAGCATAAGACTCCTTGATTTTCCCCAGTAAAGGAAAACCACCTTGCCTGAAACAATCCTTCTGTTGCTAATAAAGCAATAAGCTTTTTCTTTTTTTTAGTAGAAGGAAGCCCCAGCCTCCTTCTATAAAAACCTTCCATTTTGTATATCTCCTAGGAGCATCCCTCTATTTGCTTGAAGGGATGCTGCCCAATTCATGAATCACTTAGTAAAGCTATTTAGAACTTTACAATTTACTCAGTCAAATTTTTAAATTTCACTTCCTAATTGCTTCTGGGTTTTTAGTCATAGCTGGAAAATTTTCCTCCACTTCTGGTATATCAAGGAATTTAACAGGATCTGTTTCTGTTGACAGAAGGAAGAGGAGAGAGATGGATCACACTGGGGTGTCAGGCACAAGAACAACAATTGAGAAGGTGACCACATTGTGAGAAATGTCTGAAAACCAGGTCTCTAAGTCAGAAGAGTTAGATGTTGTAATCACAGTCCCGATCTTGTGCTTGACTTTGAGAAGTCATCCTCTCCTCTTTCTGCTGTGGTTGTGGGTCCAGGCGCTCACCACTGGAAGACAAGATCTTAAATGAAGCAGTACTCCGTGTCACCTCCGATGGATCCCCCAGAGGACTAAATGGGAGTGACCACCATCCTAGGGATAGGGCAGACACAAAGTTATTGCCATAATCTACCATATAACCAGATCAAGGACCAAAGAGAACGTAAAATCTCTAATTGACACCCATGAGAGAGCCAAGACTGGAAGCACACACGTGTTACCTCGTCCTTCACTCTCTGTCTGGGAGTGAAGTCTTAGGAGAAAGTACTAGCCTCTGAGTGCTATTCAAGACAACGAAAGTCTGGGTTACAAATTGTGTCCGTTTCCCAAGGTACAACCACCCCTTTCAACCAGATTACTTCCTGATTAGATACTGGGTTTCCAGGATTCAAGGGCAAGTTTTGTCAACTGCAGTCTATTTGAGGTTATACTTCACCACTCCATTGAGTGGGCATTAACACCCATTTTGCTGCCTGTGGATATTTTCAGTTATCCACATCTAGATACAAAGATAGGGAAGATGTGGGTGCAGATGTGGAATTGAGCTGACAGTGCCTGGCACACAGTAGACATATAATTTACATTTAATAGACATGAGATGTAGATATAGGCATAAATATGATATAAGATCATGTATATGTTCTTTCAGTCCTTTTATTAACATGTGAACTTTTTCAAGCGCTTTGGGATCATGAAAGTTATTGTTTCATTATCTGGTATGAAGACAATCTTTTATTTCTGTCTCTCAAAGCTATGTGTTTTCATTGGGAAAAAAATTAACATGTAGAAAATGAAGAAGATGCTTCTACATAGATGTGAATGATCCTGTGATGGGCTGTCTGTAAAATGGGCAGGTTGATACCTCACAGAGCTGTTGTGAGAGGAAATGAACAAACCAGTGGAAAGTATCTGGCACATAATGGGCAAAAAATAAACACCTATATGCAGGTCTCTCCTGTGTTCCCTGCCCAACAAAAGAGGTTATATAACCAGGAAAACTCACAGTGATCAATGGGATTTGACACAGCAGAAAAGGAAATGCATCTATTTATATGCTGAATTGGCTTTGGTGCCATTTCTTTGTAGATGAATTACCTGATTATGGTGAGGAAGAGGAAGATAATCATCCCCTCATTTCTTTTTGTGTGTTTCTCTGTGTGTGTGTGTGTGTGTGTGTGTATGTGTATACAACATAATGATTTGATATTTATATCTGTATCAAAACATGATCACCACAATAAGGCTAGCTAATATCCATCATCTTAAATAGTGATAGATTTTCTTTCTTGTGATGAGCACTTTTAAGAACCACTCTCTTAGCAACTTTCAAACATGCAATACATTATTAACTATAGTCACCATACTATACATGACATCCCCATGACTTATTTTTTAATGAGAACATTGGACTTTTTTACTCCGTTCATACATTTGGCCCATCTCTCAGCCCTGCCTCATGAAACGACCCATGTGTTCTCTATACCCATGAGCTCACTTGTTGGTTTGTTTAGATACCATATCTAAGTGATATCATACAATGCTTGTCTTTTTCTGTCTGATTTATTTCATTTATCATAATGCCCTCGAGGCCCATTCATGTTGTCAGGAATGGAACTATTTCATTTTTATGACTGAATAATATTCCATTTTCCCCCATTGTCCCATAGATGGACACTTAGGTTGTTTCCATAGCTTGTGTATAATTAACAATGTTATAACTAACATAGGGGTTCATATATCTTTTCAAGTTAGTGTTTTTGTTTTCATCAGGTAAATGCCCAGAAATGGAATTACTGGACCATACAGTAGCTCTACTTTTGTATCTTTGAGGAAACTCTGTAATGTTTTCCACAGTGGCTGCACCAATTTCCATCCCCACCAACAAAATACAAGGGTCCCCTTTTGTCCACATTCTCCAACACTTGTTATCTCTTGACTTTTTGATGATAGGTATTCTAACACATGAGAAGTGATATCTCCTTGTGGTTTTGTTTTACATTTCCCTGATGATTAGTGATGTTGAGTACCCTTTCATGTATTGATTGCCATGTGTATGCCTTCTTTAGAAAATTACCTATTCAAATCTACTGCATATTTTTAAATCAGATTTTTTTTATTGAGTTGCATGAGTTGTTTCTATATTATGGATAATAACCCCTTATCAGATACTGCTTTTTATCTGATGTGATTTCTGATCTTGTTATTTACCCTCCATTTTGACACTGGAATAGCAGTCTCTCATTGATCCCCCCAAGAAAGACAGTACACAACAACAGTATAAAGATGGGTCTACTATGTATAACAAACTAAAAACAGGAGACCTGATCCGGAATATAAGTTGGTCCTTCCCTACAGGATCATGGGTAGTGACTTCCCCAGTGCGGGCCTCAGCCCTCACATGGGAAAAGATTGCATATCCCAATGGTTAGGGTAGGGAGAACCCTTGGGCATATTAAATGATTGTTTTCACAATCCTTAGCAGGTGTTGAGTCTCCATATATATGAGACCCACCTGTAACATATGTGTATTACACGTGCACACATGGAGAATATGATGGGGGTGTTATGGACTGAATTGTGTCCCCATAAAATCCACATACTGAAATCCTCACCGCCAGTACTTCACAATGTGCTTGTTTTTGGATGCAGGGCCTTTAGAGAGAAAGTAAAGTAAAAGAAAACATTTGGGTGAGCCCTAAACCAACATACCTGGTATCTTTATAAAAGGAGAGTAAAATTCAGAAAAGACAGACCTAGGAATGACCCTGTGGGAATACAATGAGAAGCTGGTCATCTACAAGCCAAGGAGAGAGGCCTCAAAAGAAACCCCCTGCTGACACTTTGACTTTGGACTTCTACTTTGCAGAACCATGAGAAAATAAATTTCCCTTGTTTAAGCCACTCAGTCTACGGCACTTTGTCATGAAAGCCCTAGAAAACTAATACAGGGAGGAAATGCACAAACACGATATGTGAAAAATATTCATAAGTGGTAGGTTGCAGACTAATTACTTATTTGTACCTGGCTTTGACCAAAATTTTAACTTTCTCTAAATTAGTATGTATTATTTTTAAAATTATAATTAAAGCATATAAAACTGAAGTTGATATGAAATATTATAGGCATGTGATGGTTAAACAAAAATTATATATGATTGCCATGTACTGTTATTCATAAGTAGAGCATTACATAGAGAGATGACCCTCATATTGTATTATTCTATGATATCCTGGAGGTGATGACTATCAGGGATTGGGGTTTTATACACTTGAAACCTTTCTGTCTGGTTTCTCTTTAAGTGAAATAGAGTACGGTTTCATAACTTGTTTTTTTTTTTAGGATTTATTTATTTATTTATTTATTTATTTATTTATTTATTAGTTAGAGAGAGAGAGCGAGCACAGGCAGACAGAGAGGCAGGCAGAGGCAGAGGGAGAAGCAGGCTCCCTGCCGAGCAATGAGCCCGATGCGGGACTCGATCCCAGGACGCTGGGATCATGACCTGAGCCGAAGGCAGCCGCTTAACCAACTGAGCCACCCAGGCGCCCCTCATAACTTGTTTTATTCATAGATGCCATAGATGGCTATGTTATGGAAAAGGAGGAAAAAACAGAAACAGAGCAAATCTACATTCACATGTCAACAAAGTGACCTGCCATTTATGCCTCCCTGCCATGTGTGTTCTCCCTCAGAGATTTTAAAAGGGACACACCCATTTTCTCACTTTCCATGCTGTAGAGAGCACTAATAGAATCAGCAGATACTATGCTCAGACACTTTTTTTTTTTTTTAATTTATCGGCTGTGTTCAGTGTTAGAGTTCCCAGGCTTCAGCTAGCCCAAAACAGTGCCTCAGTGTCTCTTGAACATGAAACATCTTCCTATGCCTAGGCCTAATATTCTCGCTTTCATTCACACTGTTACTCAGGGATGCATCCCATTTTGAACTTGAGCTAATTTGTATGACAAGTGCTGAGCATATGTATATTTTTCTTTCCTTTTAGTGTTTTAGTTGCACAAAGAAAATACTTCAGAGCCGTTTCCATCCATGTGTGTTGGTTGGGCTGGGCCCTGGGCTGAAAGGAGCCTGTGACTAAAGTCCCCCCCGATTCCTGCCGTTGAAGCTGTTTAAATATCTCCCCTCTAGAAGCTGTGGGCTGAGTGCTGGGCCATACCATGCAGCCTGACCCTTTCCCTCCCCTGTGGGTTCCCTGCTTGGCTAATGGAGTAGTTAATCCATGAGCCTGCCTTCAGTTCAAGGGGCTTTATTTGGAGAGAACAGATAAGGGTGTTGTGAAAGTGCATTCATCTCATGACCTTCACTAAATCCTGGGGTACAGAGATATTCTAGGACTGAAGAATGTAAAGTTTATTTGAGTGAGGTGCTTATTCTTTCTCTAGGCCTCTGTAATGTCTTGATGTCACCCAGTTGGGACTATCATATGATAAATTAAAAAAATGAATGCTGTGACCACCTTATGACCTAATTCCCTTGCTTTAGGGTATTGTGCATCTGACACTGATTGACTTTCCTATGGAAATGGGTGCAGACTTTTTCCTCATTATTTTTAAAATTCTAAATGCAACTGCCTTTTTTTTGCAACTGCTTTTTTGTGAATAAAAACAAAAAATACAGAGAAGGAAACAATCACTGGAAACCGTTAAATGTCTATTCTTCATGAAGAGCCACTGTTTCCACTTCAATATATATTTACCTTATTATGAAGGTTGATGAATGTCCTACAATATGAGTGCATATAATAATAAGAATAGCAGTCAAAACTTCAATGATATTAGTAATAACTGTTGCCCCCTGCTCCCATTCTCTTGCAACCGACTTGTTTGTGCCTCATTCTTCTCCCATGTGCAGTCAGGAGGTGGCATACCTGCCCTCCAACTCAGTCTTCATCCCTCATGTAACCAGGCCATGTTCTCCCTTGCTTCCATAGGAATTACCCTGGCCAAGTCAACTATCACCTCTCTTTCACACGTAGAGATCAGGAATGTTGAAATGATTGTGCAAATGAAGGAAAAGTGTTTTCCTACAGGGAAAGGATTTGCTTCATCCAGGACAGCATACAATTGCTTGAGTAAGACAGGGATTGTATTTCAATGCAGTCAGTTACCTAAAAGTTAGAGTTGTAAAATACCTTCCATAGAGTCAGAGTCAGATAATTGTGTGTCCACTGGCAATTGCCCTCTCTCCCTTTTTACATAGATATGTGAACTCTCTTATCCAGAATAACTGGGAAATGAGGTCTTTTCTTCAACTGACTATCCAGATACAGTGCAGCATCATTGATATAACAGTGGATTTGGTATATTCCGAACCCCAGATCAAGACTTCACATTGTATAACCTGTCCTTGATGACCCAAAAGACACTTTAGAATCCAGCACGGTCTCAAGGTCACTGGTTTTTGATGGACAATATTAAGTGATTTAAGTGGTTGGCTAATCTTTCCTGGCTCTGAAAAGTATTTCTTTGAATAAGGTTTTGACACAGTTGCTCTGTATGTCATTCTGTAGGCATAAAATAAACAACAAGGGGAACTTCGCTTTGATGATCCGTAGTTGCCAGATTTCGGCAAAGAAAATGTATCATTTGTGTAGAAGAACTATAAAAACACTAACACACGATTAGAGGCAAAGTGAAGCATATTTGGATCTCATGAAAACATGGATTTACTGGGGTAAAAGTCAGGGTGACCACTCATAGAATTAGGTGTAATTGACAGTGTTTTTTGAATAGAGTGCATTTTTTGCAAAGTGTTGTATATTATCATTAACCTCAGTTTTCCCTCTTTCTCTGATTTTCATTACTCGGATCAATAGCTGGAAAATTTAAAACATATCAATAATAACTATTTCCAGGTAAGTTACCCAGTACACACTTCTCATATTTCTGCTAGTTTCAGACATAGGGGAGATCTCATCTCAGAGAAGAACAATTCTTGCTGCACACCCACCAGTTCATGCATTCCCCTCTTTACGTTGAGAAGCTCCAGCTCTCATGAAAGTTACAAGGTTAAGTGCTCCTCTGATTTTTGACAGAACTAGTGCCTTGTGGGTCTTCAAAAAACTGGAGGTATGCAATTCCTTCTTAAATATGCCTTCCAAGTGGAGGTCTTTGGCCATGAGCTCCTCTTTGACTTCATCAAGTGTCACTGACCAGGATGGAAGCCTGACCCAGATGCATCTGATGTGAGTAGCTGGATTCTTTGTTGTAGCATAGGTTTAAAATAAATGGTCAGCGGACACAGGACCTTGTTTGTGATAGAGCCTAAAAATGTCACATTGAACTATTCAACAATAATCATAGGAAGGACATTTGTTATATTGTCTTTCATCGTGTCTGTGAGTATAGTGGGATGAGTCAGAGAAATAGGTACTATTTTCCTTTGGATTGCTTTTGGAAAATCCATTCTCATGTTGTTGAAGTAATATTCTCTGTCGTTACCTGGGGTAGAATCTCAATATGCATCTAGGAAACAATACAACAAAATAATAGGTACAATGATTTTCTCCCCAGGTACTTATGAGTGGGATGCGGTTACTAGGGAGTGATTTCTGGTATCCTAAGAAGGTGAAAATGCCATTGAAGACAGGGACATGAAGGGAGAACATGTGACGACAGAGACAGAGACTAGAGTGATGTTGCTGCAAGCAAGGAACATCAAGGATAGATGGTGGTCAGCTCCAGAGGCCAGGAAATGCCAAGGAGGATTCTCCCTAGTGTCTTAATATGCAAAGCTCTGCCAACACCTTGATTTCAGATTTGTATCATCCCAAACTAAGACAAACTCAATTTCTGTTGTCTTAAGCCACTGATTTATAGTATATAATAAGAGCAGTCCATGGAAACTAATACACTACCTTAGTTTTGTTTATTTCCTTGTGTTTTGTTAGTTTGCTTTGATGAAAAATAAGGCTATGTTTCACTTATATGTGGAATATTAGAAACAGTACAGAGGACCACGGTGGGAGGGAGGGAACACTGAATGGGAAGAAATCAGAGAGGGAGACAAACCATGAGGCACTCTGGACTCCGGGAAACAAACTGAGGTTTGCTGGAGGTGAGGGGAGGTGGGGAGGACGAGGTAACTGGGCGATGGGCATTAAGGAGGGCACGCGATGTGGTGAGCACAGGGTGTTATATGTAACTGATGAATCACTGAACTCTACATCTGAAACTAATGATATGCTAGATGTTGGTGAATTGAATGTAGATAAAATTTTAAAAAATACTATATCCTATAATATGGTCAGCAGTGCAGTATACTGGTTACATGTTTTCACTTGGGAGGCTGTGTGGCTCCTGCGTTCAAACCCAAGCCTTAAAACGTGCTAGCCCTACCCTTGCTGTGCCTCAGTTCCCTGATATCTAATGTCAGGCAATAATCATTACTCCTCATAAGCTGTGGTGAGGATTAATGATTAAGTATAGGTTTAGCACTTAGCAGTACTGGGTAAAGGGAAGGCAACAATAAATATTTATCATTGTTATTGCCGCCTCCCGACAGCACACAGGAGGAGAATGAGGCACAAACAAGTCAGCTGCAAGAGAAAGGGAACAGGGGGCGACAGTGGAAAAGGCTGTCGCCCCGAACAACTCCTCAGTCTCATATTTATTAGAAAGTGAGTAGCAACCAAGAAAGAAGCCGGAGTAGACTACACATTGACCATGAGTCTTGTAGATACGTAAGAAGAAAGGCAAAATATGTCTGGTCATGTAGTACATGACCTACAGTGAGCAAGCCCAAACTAAAGGATTGTCTGACTAACTGCTGATGCTCTCTGGGGAAGGGGAGATAACGGAAATACGAAGCAGGTGGCCTTCTGCCCTAAGCTAGCCGGGCATCCCCAGCTGCTCCGCTTCAAGGACGTATATCGTCCTCTCCCCCAGAGGCCTGTTGCCAGTAAAAGTTTTTCTTAAGGCTATATCTAAGCATGCTTGGTAACTAGTATAATTTCTCATAGGTTATATTGTAAGCAGTACGTTGTTCTGAGGGAGGGTTACACAGGTGCAGGGAAATATGAACTGAGCATTGAGAATTCTTAGAATTTTGGTTCAAAGGTGAGGATATATGTAAAAGGGATTGTAACTAGAGGTGTAGGCAGACTCCCAGGGATTCAAGCAAATTTTAAAATCATTAATTCTAAGAGACTGCTTCAGGTTGAAATCCTAAAGGGAAGGAGCCAGCCCTTCTTAGATTTAACATCTAAATGGCCTACACTACCCTATCCACACTTGGCATCCTTGTTTCCTAAACAAGCCCTAAACATAACCAAATGGTGTGGAGTTTGGTCTTGATGCCTGTTAATCAGATAAATGGATGAATGTCTAGATGGGTGGATATAGGAAGTGTCTAAGATATGTTGGGAAATCACAGACTTCTACGTGCCAAAGCAGAGTTCTTCATGAAGCTGATGAACCCATGGTGCTCAGTGGCTAAGGGGATGCAGTTTCTCAGGAGTCTGCAACCAATCGCTTCAAGATGGAAGGCACTGAGGGTGTGCCGGACTAGGCTGAGGGTCAGCAAGGAGACCTGATGTCATTGTGAGGATTATGATGACATTGTAATAGACACAATCACTGCCTGACAAGAAGAGCAAGTACTTCCTTTTAGTGCTTGAGACTCAGCTGAGGGTGTGGACCCTGGAGGGGGTTGCTGATCTCTCTTGAGGTGTGGGGAATCAAAGGAATTCAAAACCAAGTCTCCTCTTTTTTTTTTTAAGATTTTATTTATTTATTTGATAGACAGAGATCACAAGTAGGCAGAGAGGCAGGCAGAGAGAGGAGGAAGCAGGCTGTCCACAGAGCAGAGAGCCCGAGGCAGGGCTCGATCCCACGACCCTGGGATCATGACCTGAGCCAAAGGCAGCGGCTTTAACCCACTGAGCCACCTAGGCGCCCCAAAACCAAGTCTCCTCTTTCCACCTTTGGGGCTCAGTGCCCTGGAGGTCTGAAAGGTAGTCATGGGCTCCTGCAAACTCCAGTGAGTGTGGGTCCTGTTTCAGGGGTTTTCCAGAGCTGTTTCCTCTAAAGGCAGGGAGGAGTGCAGAAGGGAAGCCAGGTAAGGACACTGAGCTTTCTCATCTGTCACATGGGGATGAGAATGCTTCACCAACAGGATTGCTGAGAACACTCAGTGATATACATGAGTAAGCCCATGGCCCTATGGCTACTGTGGGATCATGAATGCCTATATGAATTCAGGCCACTTGTTACTCCTCTTCTATTTTGTCATTAGAGGATAAAGGAAGAAAGGAAAAGAAAAAGGCCCCGGTGAGGAGTCTATTATAACAGACTGTGTGGTTGTAATGATCATGATCCAATTGCATCAGCGTCATGTCACTAAACCAGTGCCTAGCATAGTGCCAAGCATGTAGGTACTCTCGTAAAACCTATATAGTGATTTCTGGATCTGCCTCTCCCTGTGCAGCTCTTCCTGCCAGTGGCCCAGCTCATATCAGATGCCTCAAGATAGGTTCTGAGGACCTGAGTCCTGATGGCTGCTGAAGCTTCTATCCCAGACTCAAGGGCAACGATCCTCAGGAGACCCCAAAATTTCACATCCCTGGTGGGATATGAACCCTGGATCAGGTGGATTCATTGATATGAAGAATATCGTGTAGTGTAGTAGCTCCTGTGAGGCTCACAAACTAGGCTGAATGTAGAGAAGCTACTTCGATCTCATGAGAGAAGAAAAGGTTTAGCAGGTGGAATTTCATTCTGTCAGCAGCTATAAGCTTAGTGTAATAATAGCCCTTGAGCCCCATCTTAGAGAAATCTGCCATTGTTTGAAAGCAGCAAATGGTTTCACTTGACAAGGACTTGTTCTTCAACATGGACTTGCAATCAGTATACGTATACTTTTTTCTTGCTGTAGAAATAATGAAAGAACCTTACATTCTCTCTGAGAATGTGAAAATACGTATTAGTTTGAAGGGTTCCTAGCAATTTGAGATTCTAACTTGTCTTCTTTCCTGGTAACCATGGTTTCATCTGTTTTGTAAAGGGAATATTTTAGGAGCCTAAAATTTTTCAAGTGTTAGTTTAAAATGTCAGTTAAAAGGATTTGGAATTTTATAAAATAATAATGCCCTGTGTGTCTTTGCCCTATTGTCGTGATGCCAAATAATATCTCTTATAACAATCAGAAATTCTTAAACATCAACATGATTATATTCCCAGGACACCACATTCACGTTTATGGTTGCCAACTACACCATGCCCTGTCTCCAAGCAACCACCAATCTTTTGCCAATTGATTAGTTTTGATTTCCTATAATTTTATGTCAGTGGAATCATGCAGGTTGCACTTTATTTTCACCTGGCTTGTTATGTTCAGTTATTTATTTGTTTACAATTCTAAATTATCTTTTATTTGACATAAATATATGAAACATATATGAACATTTGGGAAATACTTTCTTGAATATTTAATACCTAATATATATTAAAGAAGACTTCTGTTTGGGAATCATGTAGATTACCATTTGTTTTGTGAATCACCAAATTATCCATTTCTTATACACTGAAGTACAAAAACATATGGTATTCTCTTCAGATTTAAGATTACAGTAAATATTTAATATGCGACTATAACAAGTTGGAGTTATGAAACTGTTCCCAAGAAGGGGGAATAGAAATATTAGCCTTTCTTTCTTTTATAAAGGAAAATTTTGTGCTTTAATGATCATAAAAGCCAAACCATAGAGATGGCTTGTTTTGTTTCCTACATACATATTTAACTGAAGAATAGTCCAGTAATTAAGACTATACTAATCATGTAAATATTTTTAATTTTAGAAATTTATTTTATTTTATTTTTCTTTTTAAAAATATTTTATTTATGTATTTGCAGAGAGAGAGAGAGAGAGAGAGAGAGAGAGAGGTCACAAGGAGGCAGAGAGAGGAGGGGAAGCAGGCTCCATGCTGAGCAGAGAGCCCGACGCGGGGCTCGATCCCAGGACCCTGGGATCATGGCCTGAGCCGAAGACAGAGGCTTAACCCACGGAGCCACCCAGGCGCCCCTATTTTATACATATTCCATGTAACACATGTCTTTAGGTATACTCTCTTGCATGTACATTGGCTGATAAATATGTAAATTTTACCCTACATGCATTTACTTCATAGAAAAGAATTTTGCAAATATATTTTGTGCATGTTAGGAATAATCTTTATGGTCATTTCAGTAACCTCTGTCCTATCTGGTTTTTTCATTCTTTAAAAAGATTACTAGTATGGGGGCGGCTGTTAGGAGGTTATCACCTTATCCTAAATATGAGGTGATGAGCGGGGCGGTTCAAATCTGTGGTCTTCATTGCCAACACCTGTAACTGCAGTCTAATCAGGAGAAAATTAACAGCCTACATCCGTACTCCTCAAGACTGTCAGGGCCGTGAAAGCATTCCTCAGACATTTCAACAGAGAGTTACCACAGGATCCAGGAATTCCACTCTAGGTACACAGCCAGGAGAAATGACAACATATGTCTACTTAAAAACTTGTGCACGAGTGGACATTGCATCATTATTCGTAATAGTGGAAAGAACCAAAATACTCACCAATTAACAGGTGGACAGATAAAATATAGCATATCATTTGGCAATAAAAAAGAAGAATGCAGTACTAATACCTGCCATAGTATGGATGAACCTTGAAAACATTAAACTAAGTGAAAAGAGCTAAAAAATGCAAAAGATGTCTGATTCCATGATATGAAGTGTCCAGAGAGAGGCTGTCAATCTGCTATACCCAAGGAACACCGCCCTTTCCATCCTGACTTTCAGAAAGCTCTCTCTGTATGTAGGCTTTGGGTCACAGACCTTCCCTCCCACTTTCTTGTGCCTTACTGTTCAAGCAGCAGCTCGGGCTTTCATCACAAGGTGGCACCAAAGGACTGCCATAATCCTACTCCTCTCCTAGAATTGTCTACCAGGAATAAAATAAAATAACAGTAATTTCCCTCAAAACTCAGGATTTGAACCTATACAGCATTATTTTAATTCTGAAGAAAATCTTTTAGGTGCAAAAGAAGATTATGAAAACATATACTCTGGGTTTCTGCTGACAATGAAACACCAGGTACCAGTGGAGTGTCATGGGAATAGTAGCAGGTATGCCAAGGCATTGCAGGGCAGAACAGGCGGTAGGGGACAGAGAGGATGGAGCATCAGAGCAGAGTCTGAACAGCTGTGTCCTGTGTCATGGACAGGGAGTGAGAGGCCATGGGTGAAAGAGGGTCTGGACAGCCAGCACAAGGGTGGAGTAACGGAGGGTAAACACCCTGTTCTCTGGTAAATCTGTGCTAGTTCTGGGTGTTCTCTCTTTAAAAAGTTTATTTAATTAAGGTTTTGACACCCTAGCTCTTTATGTCATTCCGTAAGCTCAAAATGAGCAACACAGGGAGATTCACTTTGCTCATCCATACATAGTTTATCTCGGTTCAGTAACGAAAATGCACGGTGTGTATAAAGAAATGTATAAAAACACTAAGAAAAAAATAAAGGTAAAATGCAGAATGTTTGGATCCCAAGAAAATAAGAATAGATGATGGTTAGAAGTCAGGCGGACTGCACATAATGATTAGGTTTAATTGACAATGCCTTTTCCATAGACTGAATTTTTGCTAAGGGTTGCATATTATCACAACCATAGGTTTTCCTGCTTTCTCTGATTTTCATTACTAAAGTCACCAGTCTTTGGTTATGAGCTCCCCTCCAACATTTTCCAATGCCCACTGGTGATCTGTCAGCTCCAAAGCCTCCCACTGTCTTGAAAGCTTTGTTGGTGTCTACAGGCATGTCCATGGCAGCTCCAGTCATCTGCTCCTGTATCATTCATGACTGGTCAGCTCAGAATCAGAGTAAATGCTCTGAAGCCGAAAGACATTGAGGCAATACGGAGATGCCATAACTCATGCAGGATGCATCAAATGTGGGTAGTTGGATTCCTTGCTGTAACATAGGTTTAAAAGGGAGAACAGTGGCAATGGGACCTGGGCTGAGACAAAACCTGAAAATGTCAAGCTGATTCAATTTACCAATAACAATCATAAGGCGGACATTTGTTACATTACCTTTCATCACGTCTGTGAACACAGTGTGATGAGTCTGAGAAAGGAAAACTACCTCCTTTTTAGGTTTCCTGAAAAATCCATCCTCTTTGTCATTGAAGTAATATTCTCTGTCCAGAGAAGTGGGAAAAACCATCATGTCTGTCATTTTGTTTTATTTTCCTCCCCAAATATGTCACTATTTTAATAACCCCAGGTGCCTATGAATGAGACTGCATTTGGAAATAGGGTCTTTGCAGATGTGAGCAGGTTAAGATGAGTTAATTAGGAGAGACCCCATTCTATAGGACTTACGTCATTATAAGAAAGGGAAACTATCATTGAAGACAGAGACAGGTGGAGAGAACATGTGATGACAGAGGCAGAGACTAAAGTAATGTTGTCGCAAGCAAGGACGTCAAGGATTGATGGTCACGACCAGAGACCCAGGAAGAGGCCGGGAGCATTCTCCCTAGTGTCTCGAGATGCAAGGCTGTACCGAAACCTTGGTTTGGGTCCGACCATCCAAAACTGTGAGAGGCTCAAATTTCTTTTCTTTTAAGCTACGCGTTTGTGTACTTTATAACAATGCCCATGGAAATTAATATACTACCTCATCTTAGTTAATATACTTACCTCATTCTTTCTTGGATATATTTCCTTGCTGTGATAAACAGTAAGGCTGTCTCTTATGAGATAAGCAGCAATAACATAGCCTGGTCACATGTATTTACTCAGGAGCCACACAGTGTGTGCTTAAATCTAAGCCTTGAAACTTGCTAGCCCTGCCTGCACTGTGCCTCAATTCTGTGATGTCTAAAGTTGGGCAAAAATAGTTCCTCCTCATAGGTTGTGGTGAGGATTAATAATTAAGTATAGGTTTAGCACTTACAAAAGCATTGGGTAAGAAGACAATAGTAAATATTGATCCTGTTATCATGAATATCATAGCAGAATGGACCATTAATGTTTCAAGTGCCATGTTTATCATTTTGTGTTTTCATATTGTATGGCATGCATTGACCTTCATAACATAATATTTATTTTTTAAAAAAGTAGTTCATAAGGCTGTAAGGCATTACCTCATTTATTTCTCAAATACAGTTACATTTGCATAGTGAAATATCTGAAAATATATAGATTGAATTGGAAACAGTGCTTGTCCGTGATCAATACTCCTTTAATAGTTTCTAATGATTTTTACCTTCCCTGTATTTTCCATTTTTACTTACAAGAAAACACTTGGATTTAGAAGTGAAAAAAATAACAAAAGTAAATGACCATCCCCAGCTGTTTCTGTAGGAGAGTGTGAGTCAGCATCAGATGTAGACTATCCCTAAAGCAGGTGAATTAGGTTAATTGGGTGGTCACAGCGTTGATTCATAAATCTACCACATGAGAGATGGCTAAGGAGGGGCAAGCGAGTCTCAGATAAACCTTACATTCTGCAGCCCTAAGATGTCTCCACTCCTCAATATTTAGTGGAGGTCATGGGAAGAAAGTAGCTTTACAACATGATTCTTTCTGTCCTCTCCAAGTAAAGCCCCTTGAACTGAAAGCAGATTCATGGCTTTAACCTCCAATTTAGCCAAGCAGGGAACCCACAGGAGAGGGAAAGGGGGGAGGCTGCATGAAATTGCCCAGTACTCAGCCCACAGCTTCCAGAGGGGAAGTGTTTCAACAGCGGGATTCAGGGAGAAGTTTAGTCTCGGGCTCCTTCTGCCCCGGGCCCTGGAAAACAAACACAAGTGGATTTAAACACCTTTGAAGTACCTTCCTTGTGCAAATAAAATAGTAAAGAGAAAGGAGAATATTCACATGCCTAGCATGTATAGTATAAATCAACTTGAGTTAAAATAGAATGCAACCCCAAGTCAAACTAAGGTTTGGCTCTTAGTGTGGGTATAGGAAATGAGCTCCCTGCAAGCACAATCATCTGTCGCCAGGATGGCCCAGGTTAGGTTCCGGTAGTGCAGGCCTAGATGAGTAACCGTATGAATGAAAGTCAGAAAATGAGGCCTGGACAAAGGGAAGATGTTTCATATTCAAGAGACACCGAGGCACCGTCTTGGACTAGCTGGAGCCTGGGAACTCTAACACTGAACGCAGATGGTAAAAACTGACTCAACACAGATCTGTTGATTCTAGGAGGGCTTCCTGCAGCACGTAAAGTGAGACAATGGGTGTGTTCTTGTCAGAAGCTCTGAAAGAGAATACACATGGCAAGGAGGCAGAAATGGCAGGTCACCCTACTGAGGCGTGAATGTGGACTTGTTCTTGTGTTTCTTTCTTCCTCCTTTTCCATTAAGTAGCCAGGAATCTATGAATAAAACATGTGGCAAACAGTATAATATTTCAATTAAGAAGAAACTATAAAGAAAGATGTCAAGAATTAAAAAGCCTAATTCTTGACAGTGGTCACCTCTGGGAAATCATAGAGGAGTGCAAAGTAAGCATCACATCTCTGTGTAATGTTTGTCTCTGAATATGAGGACGTAGAAGTCTGACCTACTATTTTCTGTAATTATCTCATGTCTGTAATGTTCGAAAACAACTGCAGTTTCCATGAGTTTTAATTCCAATTTTGAAAAACCACCCATACTAATTTAGAGAAAGTGAAAACTATAGTCAGACCCAGATACAAATAAATCAAATTTGGAAACCCTCCACTCATTATCTTTTCAAGATATCATGTTTGTGCATTTCCTCCCTATGTTATGACAGACTGTAAGTGAAAGCTCAGCTGGGATGGCGTTTTTATTTTGTATTTTTTACATTTTTTTTTATTTGCAGGAATGGGGTGCTTTCTTTTGAGGGCTTTCTCCTGGGCTTGCAGATGATCACCTTCATACTGTATTTTCACAGAGTCATCCCAATGTTTGTGTTTCTGTGTCTTATTCTCCCTTTTTAAGGATACCAGTTATATTGGTGTGGGACCCATCCACAGGATTTCATTTTAACCTACCTACCTCTTCAAAAGTTCTGTCTCCAAAAACAGTCACATTCTGAGGTACTTCATGTTAGAATTTCAAAATATGAATTTTGGGGGAGGGATGCAATTCAATCCATAACACTTCCATCATATTCTCCATGGGTGCACATGTAACGCGCATGTATTACATGTGGGTCTCATATATGTGGAGGCTCAACATTTGCTAAAGATCAAGTCAGTAGTTAGATATACCCAAGTGTTCTCCCCACTCTAACCATTGGGATATGCAATCCTTTTCTGTGTAAGGGCTGAGGCCAGCATTGAGGAAGTCACCAACCATGGTCCTGTAGGCAGGGACTGATCTGGGTTTGGGGACTAAAGTCTCCTGTTTTCAGTCTATTGTCCTAGAGACTCATCTTTACACAGTGTAATTTTCTGCTGCCTCCTCCTGGGAATCAATGGGAGGTTTGTATTCCAATGTCAACATGGAAGGTAAAACATAAGAAATCACATAAAGTAAAAAGTAATGACATATGATATAGGGTTAACACACAAAATATATATAAAAAACAACTCAACAGGGAAAAAAATCAGATAATCCTGGTTAAAAAATGGTCAGTAGATCTGAATAGACATTTTTTCAAGGAAGGCATACAGATGGCCAACAATGCATAAAAAGATGCTCAATATCATTAAGCATTATGGGAATATAAACCCAAACCCCAATGACATATCACCTCATACATGTTGGAATGGGAATAAATGATAAATAATAATAAATAAAACTTAGTTTGAAGAAAAACCTTTGTTCTGTGTCTAAAATTGTCTTTTCATGGCTTATTTCTGTGTCTAACATTATGTCTTTTTGCTGGGAGAAAATAACCTCTAAAAAATGAAAAAAGATGCCTCTATATAGATGCCTCTATACAGATCTGTAGTTGGCCATCTGTAAAATGGGCAGGTTGATACTTACCTCACGGAGCTGTTGTGACTAGAAATCCAACAAACTGGGGCACCTGGGTGGCTCAGTGGGTTGGGCCTCTGCCTTCGGCTCAGGTCATGATCTCAGGGTCCCAGGATCGAGCCCCGCATCGGGCTCTCCGCTCAGCGGGGAGCCTGCTTCTCTCTCTCTCTCAGCCTGCCTCTCTGCCTACTTGTGATCTCTGTCTGTCAAATAAATAAATAAAATCTTAAAAAAAAAAAAAAGAAATCCAACAAACCAATTGAAGGTATGCAACATGTAACAGCGCAAAGCTTCAACAAAGACATGTATGGGCTCACCTGTGTTCTACCCCCAATAACAGAGATGATTTAACCATGAATAACTCAGAAACACCATTAGTGCAGCAGGAAAGGACATGTATACATAATTATATGCTGGGGTAGGTGTGGTGCCATTTCTTTGTAGATGAAAATAATAATAATAAAAAATGATAATAAATAAGAACAAGTAACAAACGTTGGTGAGGACATTGAGAAATACGGACACAGTGTACTGTTCATGGGAATGTAAACTGGTACAAAAAGTATGGAAAACATTATGGAGAGTCCTCAAAAAATTAAAATTAGAACTAACTTATGATCCAGCAATCCCATGTCTGGCTAATTGATGAAAATGAAAACACTAACTGGAAAAGGTACATGCACACCCATATGCACTGCAGCATTATTTACAACAGCCAAGCTATGGAAAGAACTTGTGCCCATTGATGGGTAACTAGAAAAAGGTAATGTGGCATACATATAAGGCCACATATATAATTTAACACACACTCACATAATGGAAATATTATTCATTCATAAGAAAGAACAAAACTTGACCATTTGTGATAACGTGGTTGGAATAAAAGCATTACACTAAATGAGAAAGTCAGAGAAAGAAAATTACCAAAGGATCTCACTTACATGTGGAATATTAAAAAAAAAAAAAAAGCACAAACCAACGAAGAAAGAAAATAAGCTCATGGATATAGAGAACATGGGAACATGTTGGTTGCCTGAAGCAGGGGTGAGGGGCGGGACAAATCGGTAAAGGGGGTCAAAAGGCAGAAACTTCCTATAAAATAAATGAAAATATAGAAATTCTTATAAAATTCATAAGCATGGTAATATAATCTACAGCATGGTGAGTCTGGTTAATACTACTAAGCATGGTAATATAATCTACGGTGAGTCTGGTTAATACTACTAAGCATGGTAATATAATCTACGGTGAGTCTGGTTAATACTACTGTATTGCATATTTGAAGGTTGCTAAGAGAATGGATCTTTAAAGTCCTCATCACACACAAAAAATTTAAGTATGTCAACTGACAGATATTAACTGGACTTATCCTGGTGATCATTTCACAATATATATAAAAAAATCACATTTTGTTGTACACATACATGCCAAATAAACCCCAAGTAATAAGAGGATTTGCTTCCTCTTTCTCACTGTAATCAAGGAACTCATCTACAAAGAAATGGCACCACACCTACCCCAGCATATAATTATGCATACATGTCCTTTCCTGCTGCACTAATGGCGTCTCTGAGTTATTCATGGTTAAATCATCTCTGTTATTGGGGGTAGAACACGGGTGAGCCCATACATGTCTTTGTTGAAACATTACACTGTTACATGTTGAATACTTTCAATTGGTTTGTGGGATTTCTTGTCACAACAGCTCCGTGAGGTAAGTATCAACCTGCCCATTTTACAGATGACCAACTACAGGGTCACACACATCTATATAGAGGCATCTTTTTCATTTTCATTTTCTAGAGGTTATTTTCTCCCAGCAAAAAGACATAATGTTAGACACAGAAATAAGCCGTGAAAAGACAATTTTAGACACAGAACAAAGGTTTTTCTTCAGACTAAATTATGAAACAATACCTGTTGTGTGAGCCCAATGTCCTTTGAAAAATTAACATGTGTATAAAAAGAATGACATACACAAAATTTCATTTCCTAGTTATGCCTACATCTACATTCATTTGCTTATTAAATGTGAATTAGGTGTCTACTGTGTGCCAGGCATTGTCACTCCAGTTCCACGTCTGAATCCACATCTTCTTTCCCTTGATAAGTAGACAGGATAAATGGAAATGGCCACAGGCAGCAAGACGGATGTTAGTACCCAGAGCTTGGGGGAGTGAGGTTTGACCTCAGATGGACTCCATTCCAAACATTTTTAGTCAAAGCTTGACCCTGAGTCCTGGAAATCCAGCATCTACACAACCTAGACAAACTAGGTCTGTACCCCAGTTCTCTACTTACAAATGGTGTGAGTTTGATAATTTTGCTTCCCCTTGCAGTCACTCAGTTGCCTCCTTTGCAAAATTGCAATGAATCAGATTATGTCATTCCTACACTCTAAACCTCCACCATCATAATGACTCCAACTCCTTACATCCAAATGATGTGGTTCCTGTCTTACCCTTGATCTTACCTCCTACTGTCTGTGCACATTCTCTGCAAGATTCCAGCCTCTTGAGGTCATCGCGTGCTTCTGGAATAATTGATGCCATTCACATAGCAAACCAAAAAGTCAACCCAGGTCTGGTTTCCTCTTCTTGTTCAGGACTCAACTCAAATGTCACTTCCTGAGAAAGAGTCTGACAAACCCATCTGTAGTAATCGCTGTCCCCATCATTTCCTATTCAATGGAGCTGTTTATTGTTTTAAAGCCCTCATTCCCATACAAAATTCTCCCTCTTCTTGACTTGTTTACCTGCTTATTGCCAGTTTTCCCAGCCGAAACAAAGATCTAAGGACAATGTCGTCCCTTGTTCACTGTGTTGCATCCACAGTGACCGGTGCAGTGGCTGTTAACAGATCTAATTGCATAACCCAAAAAAGATACGTTAAAGTCTTAACCCCCAGTACCTCAATGTAAACTTATATGGAACTATGGTTGTTTGCAGATGTAATTGGTTAAGATGAGGTCACACTGGAGTAGGGTGTGTCCCTACACCAATGTGACTGGTGTCCTTATGAGAAGACAGCCGTGTGAAGATAGAGCAGGGGCAACACCATGTGACTGTGAAAGTAGAGACCGACGTCCTGCAGCTACAACCCAAGAAATCACACCTTGTTAGCAAACCAGCAGAAGCTAAGAAGCACGGATAAAGATGTCAAAAGGATTCTGAGAGCACGTGGTCCTGGAGACAGCTTGAAGTTAGGCTTCTAGCCTCCAGAACCAGAAGATAAACAATTTCTATGGTTTAAAACACCCAGGTTATGATACTTAGTCATAGGAGCCTTAAGAAACTACTGCAAACACTGAATAAGTATGGCTGAATAGAAAGAATTATTCCCCTTTTGATCCATTGGGAAAAAAGGCATAGATACTTAAAGAGGAGTTGCAGGAGAAATTGATACCAAATAAGAAATTAAAACGTTCAAAAAAAATTTTTTTAAGATTTTTTATTTATTTATTTGACAGACAGATCACAAGTAGGCAGAGAGGCAGGCAGAGAGAGAGAGGAGGAAGCAGGCTCCCCCGCGGAGCAGAGAGCCCGATGTGGGGCTCGATCCCAGAACCCGGGGATCACGACCCGGGCCGAAAGCAGAGGCTTTAACCCACTGAGCCACCCAGGCGCCCCTAAAACGTTCAAAATTTTAAGAACACCTTGTTGCAAATGCACAGCAGTGACTTCCTACCTCAGATGAATACCACAATAACCAGGAGAAATTATGCAAAATGTAGATAACTCGTGCCCCACTTCCCAGTTTTGGATACAGCAGGCCTAAGGTGGGCCTGTGAACCTGCCATTTCAACAGGCACCTCCTATTGATTTTGATGAGGTGGTCCATGGACCACACTTAGGAAACTCCTGACCTAAACATCTGACTTTCATGTGCCATTAATTTAATGCCTGCCATGTAGTGTTCTGTGGTATGTGGGAAATCTCTATTAATTTAATTACTCAAAAGGGCTCTCGTCCTTCCCTCCTACATGCAACCATAAATTCCTTTCTTTCATGGGATCACACGTAAGTCCACAATATTCCTGGCTAGTTCGAGTATTGGGTGTCGTTATCATGTTGTAATGAAGACATTGGAGGAAGGGTAGTGACTTAACTAAAGTGCCCCAATGATATAATCCTGATCTTTTTACTCTTGTTCCAGCAAATTATCTAACAGAGTGAACATCACACATGGTTCTTCCCTTTCAACCCCTGTTTCTGGGACTCAGAGTCCACACCCTTCTCTCATGTTCCACTAGAGGGGAGATCCAGAGTATCAGATAGCAGATGGAATGGAGAGGAAAGGGAGAAGAAGGGAGCATACACAAAGTGCAGGGGAAAGCAGTAAGCATGTGCTTGCCTGTCCCCACTCAGGTCACTGGAAGCTGTGCAGTGATGCTGTCCCTCTTCCCCAGCTCCGTCCCATAGTCCCCTCCTGCACACTGCAGTGACACTGAAGCTCTCTCATCATGGAAATGTGAGCTCATGCCTGCTTGCTGTTCCATGTCCAAGTATTCTGTCAGGTAGCCGTGCTATGGTGTTCATGTCAGAGGCAGCACATTGACAGAATGAAGAAAGCAAAGCTGGAACAGGCAGCTCACATTCTGAGTGCTTTCTAAATGCCATATAGTGTAGGTTGCTCTTTTCAGACTCCTTCTGCCAAGAGACTGCCTTTGAATTCATCTACAGTATCGGTACCTCCTGGTTCCCTAGTCAACCGCCTTCAGTCTCCAACTGTAACTCTTTCCTGTGTCCTCAGCCTGCTTGCGGGCTTCTTCAACAGATTCTACTAGGCTTCCGCAGTCACAGCAGTCAATTTATTAAAATAAATGTGCCTCAATATACCGACATCCCATTGGTTCTGTTCCTCTGGAGAACCCTGACATCAAGTTTCTATGGCAAGTGCCATACCCAGGCAGTTCCCCATCCAGAAAAGTCTCCTCACAGCCACCCAATCCCTGGCCTTTTGCCAAAAGCAAAACACCTTTGGTCTTCAGGCCACCACATAAGAAAGCATTGTAGTCAAACCCTGTAGGCTGAGAGATGGGAAATGAGTGGAAATCTGTCCAGGTTGATGGAATAAAGGATGTCCCTGTCATCAGGAATTTGGCTTACTTTAAACAGACAATAGGGGATTTTTAGCTCTACCCAGAGCCCCGGGGAGGTAGCTTGGGTTCTTACAGAGGAGCTGCTATCCCTTAGAGGGTGAGCAGGTAAAGTCAAGATCGTGCTAAGCTGTCAGCCATCTGTGGCAGAAAACTAAAGACTGTTTACAAGTATGTGACTAAATGATCTAGATACATAAAAATGTCATTTAAGAAGCCTCAGAGTTGTTTCAGGGAAGCAGGCCTAAAATACTACAATTTCTACATTTTTCAGTTTGCTTTTCTTTGTTTTTGCCACATATTTTTCTAATGTTCAATACATCACTCTTTCCCTCATTGCTTCTGGAGTTTTGGTCCTAGCTGGCAAATTTTCTAACATTATACTCAATGGTAAAACACTTAAAGCCTCTCCTCTAAGATCAGGATCAAGACAAGGATGTCCACTCTCACCACTTTCATTCAACATACTATTGGAAGTCCCAGCCACAGCATTAAGATAAGGAAAAGAAAAGTAATACAAATTGGTAAGGAAGAAGTAAAACTGTCACTATTTGCTGACAGCACGATACTATGTATAGAAGTCCCTAAAGACTCCATCACAAAACTATTCAAAATGATAGGTGAATTCACTAAAGTTTCAGGGTACAAAATTAATGCACAGAAGTCCGTTGCATTTCTACATACTAAAAATGAAGTCGCAGAAGGAAAAATTAAGAAAGCAATCCTATTTACATTTGCATTAACTTTAAGTTATAAAGTACATAAGTAATGGAGAATAAAAGATAGCATCTGAGATAGAGTTAATAATACTGTAGTAATGTTTGGTGACAAATGGTCACTACACTTATCTTGGTGAGTGTTGAGTAATGTATAGAATTGTTGACAATATGTTTATACAGAAAACCAACACAATGTAGTATGTTGACTCTACTTCAAAACAAAAAAAATATTTATATGTACTCTTATCTTTTGGTTATTACAAGGATGAATGATCAGGAATCACATAATTTTCAAAATTCTACTGCAGAGTTTGGAAGAGCAGGCTCTCTCTGAACCCTGAAAGAGTAAAAGAACTTCTCTGAGCCTCAGTGCTCCTCGTCTATAAAATGGAGAAAATAATCAGCCCTGTGTCAGGGGTTGTCATTTTGAATCTTGACTGAGTTCATACATGAACACACTGAGCATAATGCAAGGCACACTGCAATAGCTCAATAAATGCTAGAAGTTTCTGTAGATATATGCAAGTTCAGATTCTTACACTTTTAATAGTTTTACAAAAGGTGTACATGTGTCTTTAATAGAGCTTAATAGTCTTACAACTGAATCCTATTCATCAACTGATGCATGTTTTAAATCACCAATTTTCAATCGGAGAAAGACAACTATCATATGATCTCCCTGATACGAGGAAGTGGAGATGCAACGGGGGTGGGGGCTAAGGGGGTAGGAAAAGAAAAAATGAAACAAGATGGGATTGGGAGGGAGACAAACCAAAAGAGACTCTTAATGTCATAAAACAAACTGAGGGGGGTGGGGGGGAGGGGGGTTGGGAGAGGGTGGTGGGGTTACATTATATGTTTAAATAAAAAAAATTTTTAAAAATCACCAATTTTCACTATAACCATTGTTGGACACCTAGTTATCATGAGAATGAATCAAAAGTACTTTGAACAACCCATCACAGAAAACAGCACCACCATTTCTGCATGTGGCTGAATAAAAAGCTGGCAGCTCATCAAGGATCCTGCCTTATGGCCACACATCCCCACATAGAGCTACTGCAGGTCCCACATATCCTACCTCCAACCAACCCTATGGTGAGCCAGCTCTGTCCCCTGCAGGCTGCTCCAATGCTGGGCCTGTCCATACTGGTCGTTCTCCTGGATTTCTGCAAGATGCATCTAATGTTCATTCCCCACAGTCATCATGTACCTGTCCAGTCCACTTCCCACACAACAGCTAGAGTCACCTCTGAGCATATGAATCAGATCATGTCACTTCCATGCAGTAAACAAACAAAATCAACCTGAATCTTCTTCCATGACCCAAATGATGTGGCTTTTGTCTGCCCTTGAACCTCATCTTCCACCACCTGCACACTCTCTCCCAAGTTCCAGCCACTAGAACTTGTGACCTGCTGTGTCTGGAATAACTGGTGTCACACATATCACAAACAAAAAGCCAGCCCAGGCTTGGTTTCTTCTTGACCTTCAGGACTCAGCTCAAATGTCCCTTCCTGAAAAAGTGCATCATCGATAATCCCTGTCCTCATCCTTTCCTACCCAATGGATTCATTTATTGTCTTTTAAGCACTCATATCCAAAAAATAAAAATATATATTTATTTCATTTTTTCTTTTCCTACCACCTTAACCCCCACCCCCGTTGCATCTCCACTTCCTCATATCAGGGAGATCATGTGATAGTTGTCTCTCCCCAGTTGACTTATTTCGCTAAGCATAATACGTTCTAGTTCCATCCATGTCGTTGCAAATGGTAAGATTTCATTTCTTTTCGTGGCTGCATAGTATTCCATTGTATATATATACCACATCTTCTTTATCCATTCATGAAACAAGATGGGATCGGGAGGGAGACAAACCAAAAGAGACTCTTAATGTCATAAAACAAACTGAGGGGGGTGGTGGGGGGAGAGGGGTTGGGAGAGGGTGGTGGGGTTACATTATATGTTTAAATAAAAAAGCTTAAATAAAAAAATCAAAAATAAAAAAATAAAGATTTTATTTATTTAAAAAATATATATATATATATTTAAAAACAAAAAGGAATAAAGCACCCATATCTGCATACAAGTGTCCTGTTTATTGATTTGCTTGCTTTATTGACAGTTTTCCCAACCTAGAAACAGAGCACCAGGGACACTGTCTTGTCTTGTTCACTGTGCTGCAGCCACAGCAACTAGTTCAGGGGCTGTTGTAGGTTGAATTGCCAACCAAGACGTTGGAGTCTTAACTCTCAGCACCTCAAACGTAACCTTCTTTGGAACTGTGCATGTTCCAAATGTAATTAGTTATGATGAGGTCCTGTTGGAGTAGGACATGTCCCTAAGCCAGTATGTCTGGTGTTTTTTTAAGAAGCCAGGCATGTGAAGGCAGAAGAGGGATAACACCCCGTGATGATGAAGACAAGGACTGCAGTCGCACAGATGCAAGCCAAGAAATGCACACATTGCCAGCAAACCCCCAGAAGCAGGGAAGAAACGGGATAGATACACCAAAAAGATTCTGAGGGATCATGGCCCTGGCACTGCCTTGATTTCAGGCTTCTAGCTTCCAGAACTGTGAGATAAACTTCTATTGTTCAATCCACAGTTTGTGGTTCTTAGCCATGTGAGCCTTAGGAAAGTACTGCAGTGCCTCCCATATCAAACACCGAATAAGCGTGACTGAAGAGAAAGAATTGTTCCCTTTTTGATGCACTGGGAATAGACACAGATTGTTGAGGCTGTGCTGTGGGAGAAACTGACACCAAAATAAGACATTAAAGGATTCAATATTTTAAGAACCCCTGTTGCAAATCCACAGCAGTGTTTTTCACTGTGGGTGAAATACACCACTGTGGGTGAATACCACCATAAACAGGAGAAATCATTCAAAACATAGATACTTCCCACCTCATGTCCCTGTTTTGGATAGAGCAGACGTTGGTTGGGCCAATATGCCTGATGTTGTAGCAAGCACCTTGATGACTTTGATGAGGGAGTCCATGGACCAAACTTGGAAAAATCCTATATTCTACATCTTGATGTTTGTGTACCATTAATGTAATGCCTACCATGCAGAATTCTGTGATATGTGTGGAGTCTCTGTGAATGTAATTACTCAAAAGGGCACTGGTCCTCCCCCCACCCCCCAGGACCACAGATTGCTTTCCCATAGGGTATCACACCTAAAGCCCACAATATTTCTGGGTGGTTGGAGAATTGTGCATTGTTATTCTGTTGTACAGAAGACACTGCAAAAAGAGTAGTGACTTACCTGAAATGTCCCCAGTGATGGGATTCTGATCTCTTCACTCTTGTTCCAAGGGATTGTATGCAACACTGGACATCGCTCTTGGTTCTTCTATCAACTCCCATTCTAGGGACCCGGAGTCCACGTTCTCTCTCACTTCCACTAGAAGGAGAGTCAGGGGATCAGACAGCATGTGGAATAGAGAGGAAAGTGAGAAGAAGGGAAAGCACATGAAGTGCAGTGGAAAGGGGTCCACTTGTGATTGCACGTCCCCACTCAGTCACTGGAATCCATACAACAACACCGTGCCTCTTCTCCAGCTACATCCCACAGCCCTTCCTGCACACAGCCATGACAGTCACACACTCTCACATCATGGAAATGTGGACTCATCGCTGCTTGCTGTCCCATGTCCAAATAGTCTCTCTAGCAGTCGTGCTAGCATGTTCATGTCAGAGGCATTTCTGACAGATGGAATGAAGGAGGCAAAGCTGGAATGGAGAGGCACCATACTGAGGGCTTTCTAGAGCCAAAAACAGTGTAGGTTGCTGTTCCCAGATTTTTTTCTCTTTAAGTCCTCAAATCACTGCTGTGAGGTTGGCAACATTACTTTCTTTCTACAGATTGGGAGATTACCAGGCGACAGAGCAAGGTCATACTCAAAGAATTCTAAGATGGTGACAAATGGAAACAGCAGTTAATTTTAAAAGGCTAACATTAGCCAATTCTGTGACAATGTCAGCATCAAAATATACACAAGTACTATGTTTGGATGGTATTCCTTTCATCAAAGTAGGAATCCATGAGTCAGACTCATGAAATAAACCCGTGAACAAGCAAGTAATTGAAATGGGAGAGGGGACAACCCCTGACCAACACTTAACAACTATCAGAGTTGAGTGTTTCAGGCAAGAGTCATAAATGGATTTTCAGTCTGCACCAAATCTTACAGCAGTCACCGAGTCACCATGGTAACCATGCTGGCCAAGGAAAGCTGGAAGAAAACAAACAGCAACCATGCTGACTTGTTTCCTAGCACGTGCTTGGAACTCAGGAGGACTGACGTAACCCACAGTACCTTACTTCACATATTCCTCACAAGAAATATTTCTCACATCTTCACCAACACACACACACACACACACACACACACACACACACACAGAGTCATACATGCTCTTTCCCTCTTTATCTTACCACCCAAGAATCCACTTTACCTATTTCGCATTAGTGACTGCTTTTCTGAAGACAACCTTTAGAATTTTGCGAGGCACATTTCAATCCCTATATTCAGTGCATTGCCGATCACATCTTAAGGCTTATATGGATGGCTAACAAGCACATGAAAAGATACTCAACACCACTCATCATCAGGGAAACACAAATCAAAACTACAATTTTAACTATAGGAAACAGACTGAAAGTGGCTGGAGGGGAAGTGGGTGGGGGGATGGGGTAACGGGAGGATGGGCTTTAAGGAGGTCACATGATGTGATGAACACTGTGTGTTATATGCAAGTGATGAATAACTGAACTCTCCCTCTGAAACTGATCATGTACTTACTATATGTTGGCTAATTGATTGAGTTAAATAATAATTTTTAAAAACTACAATGAGATATTATTTCACACTGTCAGAATGGCTAAAATCAATAACAGAAGAAACAACAGATGTTGTCAAGGATGTGGAGAAAAGGTATCCCTCCTGCACTGTTGGTGGGAATGCAAACTGGTGCAGCCACTCTGGAAAATGGTATGGAGGTTCCCCAAATGTTAAACATGGAACTAACCCTACAATCCAGCAATTGCACTACCGGGTATTTACGCAAAGAATGCAAAAATACTAATTGAAAGGGATACAGGCACCTTAATGTTTATAGCAGCATTATGTGTAGTAGTCAAATTATGGAAGCAGCCCCAGTGCTCATTGACTGATGAATGGATGAAGAAGATGTGGTATATGTATATATACATATGTGTATATATATGCCATATATTATAATAATATATATTATATAATATATATGTATATGTATATATGTGTACACACACACATGTTACTCAGCCATAAAAAGGAATGAATTCTCACCATTTGCAATGACATGGATGGAGCTAGAGAGTATTATGCTAAGCAAAATTAGTTAGTCAGAGAAAGACAAATATCCCATGATTTCACACATATATGAAACTTAAGAAACAAAGCAAATGACTAAAGAGGAAAAAAAAAAAAGACAGAGGGAGGCAAACCGAGAAACAGACTCTTAACTATAGAGAACACACCGATGGTTACTAGAGGGCAGGTGGGTAGGGGAATGATTGAAATAGGTGATGGGGATTAAGGAGTGCACTTATGATGAGGACTGGGTGATGTATAGAAGTGTTGAATCACTATGTTATACACCTGGAACTAATATTGCACCATCTGTTAACTAACTAGATTTTAAATAAAAACTTAAAAATACATACATACAGATAATCTATGTAGAGTATCCATGTCTACAGATGTGCAAGGCCTGTATACCGAACACTGAAAAACATGGCTATGAGAAATTAAACTAGAGACATACCTTCTTTAGAGGTCAGAAGACTCAGTATTGTTGATATTTCTATTCTCCCCAGATGGGTCTGTAGATTACATGAAATACCAATAAAAATCCTAGCATATATACTTAAAAAGAAACTGACAGCCTTATTCTAAGGTCATGTAAAAATGGGAAGGGCCTGCACTATGAAAAAAAAACAACTTTGAAATAGGAGAATAAAATTGGAAGGTAAGCTCTATTTTATTTCAAAACTAATTACAAATTCACAATAATTAAGACAATGTGGCATTGGGATGAAAGTAAAATGTGTAGCAAAGGAATAACATGAAGAGTCCACAAATAGACCCAAACATGAATGGACAGCTGAGTTTTGACAAAGCTACAAGGGCAATTCAATAAAGAAAAAAATGGTCTTTTCAGCAAATGGTCCTGTGACAAGCGGGTCTCCATATACACAAACATCAACTGTGATCCATGTATTGCTCCATACACAAAAGTCAAATCAAAATGAATCACAGAAATAATTGTAAAAACTAAAAGTACTAAACATCTAGGAGAAAACCACAAACAAATAGTCCTGTTATCCTAGGCTAGCTGAAAATTTCCTAGATACAAGCTCAAATGCGAAATAAAATCATGAATAAACAAACTGAAAAACCAGACTTCCTCAAAATAACAACTTTTGTTCTTCCAAAGACACTGTTGAGAGAATTAAAAGACAAGCCACCGACTGGGAGAAAATGTTTGCAAATCATGTATCTGTTAAAGGACTTGTATCCGGAATAATAATAATAAAAAAAAAATCTCAAAACAGAAAGAAGGAAACAGACACCTCAATAAACAAGTGGACAACAATTTGAAAAGATACTACACCAAAAGAGATACACGATTGTCAGGTAATCACATGAAGAGATCATTAGTCATTAGGGAAATGTAATCCCATTACACCCCTCTGAGAATGGCTGAAATAAACACATCGACTACTCCAAGTCCACACAGGGTTTTGGCAGATGGAACTCATACACTGGTGGTGGCAATGAAAAACGGTGTGACCACATGAGAAAAGAGTTGAGACCTATTTTTTCCCATTTAAAAATTTTTTTAAAATTTATTTTTAAAATTGCTTTTCAGTGTGCCAGAATTCATTGTTTATGTACCACACCCAGTGTTCCATGCAATACGTGCCCTTCATAAGACCCACCACCAGGCTCACCCAACCTCCCCCCCCCCCGCCCCTCCAAAACCCTCAGATTGGTTTTCAGAGTCCGTAGTCTCTCATGGTTCGTCTCCCCCTCCAATTTCCCCCAACTCCCTTCTCCTCTCCATCTCCCCATGGCCTCCATGTTATTTCTTATGCTCCACAAATAAGTGTAACCATATGATAACTGACTCTCTCTGCTTGACTTATTTCACTCCGCATAATCTCTTCCAGTCCCGTCCATGTTGATAACAAAAGTTGGGTATTCATCCTTTCTTATGGAGGCACAATATTTTATCGTGTTTATTTTAAATTCCTCTACATAAACACAGCTAAGTATTAGAGAAAGAAACCCTACATCCAAGCACAATCTTTTTTTTAAGCTTTTTTTAATTTAAGCTTTATTTAAACATATAATGTAACCCCACCACCCTCTCCCCACCCCTCTCCCCCCCCCACCCCCCTCAGTTTGTTTTATGACATTAAGAGTCTCTTTTGGTTTGTCTCCCTCCCGATCCCATCTTGTTTCATTTTTTCTTTTCCTACCACCTTAACCCCCACCCCTGTTGCATCTCCACTTCCTCATATCAGGGAGATCATGTGATAGTTGTCTTTCTCCAGTTGACTTATTTCGCTAAGCATAATACGCTCTAGTTCCATCCATGTCATCGCAAATGGTAAGATTTCATTTCTTTTGATGGCTGCATAGCATTCCATTGTATATATATACCACATCTTCTTTATCCATTCATCTGTTGATGGACATCTAGGTTCTTTCCATAACTTGGCTGTTGGTGGGAATGCAAGCTGGTGCAACCACTCTGGAAAACAGCATGGAGGTCCCTCAAAAAATTGAAAATAGAGCTACCTTATGACCCAGCAATTGCCCTACTGGGTATTTACCCTAAAGATACAAACGTAGTGATCCAAAGGGGCACATGTACCCGAATGTTTATAGCAGCAATGTCCAAGCACAATCTTAAACCTAAATGTTTATAGCAGCTTTATTTACAAGAGCCCCAAATTGGAAATAGTCCAAATATCCATTACCTGCTGAATGTAAAGATCAAATTGTGCTGTACCCACATACAGGGATATTAGTCAAAGATTTAAACAGAGGGAAATATTCACACATGCAACAAATGCATGGATCAAGAAATAAATAGGTTGAACAGAAGAAGATTGACAAAAAGGAATACACACTGTAGAGTTTCATTCACATAAAATTATAGGAAAAGTTATTTTTAGTAACAAAATATAACCGATTGCCTGGGAATGAGGTTGGATGACAGAGACAGGGAGTTTAGAGAGTGGCAAAGAGGGGCATTACAAAAGAGTACAAAGAAGCTTTTTGAGGTGATGGATACTTTCATGATCTTGACTGTAGAATTGGACTCATAGGTGTATACATATATCAAAACTTATTAGAGCATATACATTAAATATGTAGAGTACATTGTAGGCCATCCACATTGGATGACACTGGATGCCAAACATCAAAAAGTGTTTGACATATATTTATAATTCCCTAGTACAGTTCCAAAAAGTGAGTCGAAGATTCCCACAATTATGTTTTTATACTATTAACAGACCTACACTCTATCTAATCAAATTGGCCCATACTGCATGAAACCAAAGTAGAAATAATTACTTGCAATGAAATTTCTCCAAATATTAAGAGAAAGTTGATGCCCATTTCCTTCTGAAGTACAGAAATAAAAATATTATATGTTAGGAATGCAATCAATTCCATTTAAGAGGACTGGTTATTTTATAGAAGAAGGAGGTTCAATATCATTGGACAAACTGTAGAATAATAAATATTCTCTACAATTTAAATTTCAAAGCAGAGTGAGTAGTAGAGATTTCCAGTTATAAACTGAACTGAGTCATGGGAATAAAAACCAAGGGAATTGAGTCAATGGTATTGTAATAGCACTCGGTGGTGACAATAGCTACATGTGTGAACATAGCATAAGTTAAAGACTTGTAAAGACTATGTTATACACCTGAAACTTGTGTAATATTGTTTGTCAACTGCACCTCAATTTTTAAAAATGTATGAAATTCTAGATGCTGACATTTCAAACTAACATTTGGAAAATTTCTAGCTCTTTCAAAAACGCATTATATAATGGAAAAAAAGAACACATGGGAACCAGGGACGAATCTGTTGTGTTACAATGTGAACATGCAAGGAAGATCAAAAACAGCGCATCGACCTCCATCTATGAGATAGATGGGAATTGCCGATTATTCTTTATGCAGCGAGGATAATTTAGGTTTATTTATCCCAGATGCAATTAAAGACCACCTTCCTTCTCCAGCTGGACAATTTACTACGTTTTAAGGGGGGGGGGGGAGTCATTTCTAAGATGGGCCTCAAAGGCTACTACACAGGCTCTAGCTACTAATGGAATGACATTCCACCTGCTAAAACCCTTAACGCATAATGGGATCAATGCCGTTTCTCTCATTTTAAGCTAGTTTGTAAACTTCACAGAAGCTATTCCACAACAGTCTTTTGTTCAGATCTATGAACTCAGTTCAGCCAGGATTTATACGTCGGCAGAGATGTGAACTGTTAACGACTCCTGAGAACTGCTGCTCTAGAATCTGGAGAAGAAGCTTCAGCAGCCATCAGGACTCAGGTCCTCAGAACTTGCCTCCTCCAGACACCTGATAGGAGCTGGGCCACCAGCATGAAGAGCTGCACACGAAGAGGGACACATCCGGTAATCACTATGCTTTTGCCAGTGTAACTTTGTGCCCAGAACCAGTCTAGGTAGTAGGTAGTGACAATGACACAGATACAAGAGGTTGTGATCCCAAAACCATGTGTTATAATAGACTTCTCCCTGGCCTTTTTCTTCTCTTCTCCTCGTTTATCCCCTAAAAACAGAGATGACAAGGAATAGATGTGACCTGAACTCAAACAGGTTTTCATGACCCTGTGGTAGCCACAGGGCCATGGGCTTGCTCATGTGTATCACTGGCTGTTCTCAGTGCTTCTGTGGGTGAAGCATTCTCATCACCATTTTGCAGAGAGGGAAGCCGGGGCACAGAGTTGTTACCTGTCTTACCTCCAGCACCACTGCCTTTAGAAAAAAAGTAGCTCCAGGACACTCCTGGAGCAGGACGCATACTCACTGGAGACAGGCAGGACGCCAATGCCTTTACCTATGAGACTGCCTGGGCACGGAGCCCCAAGACAGAAAAGAGGTGACTCGAATCTGGATCCCTTTGCACCGTGGTAACCCATGCCCTCACCTAAGATCCAGACAACTGAACTGCGCCCCTGCAAACCCCACCAAGGCAAGTGTGTCTCTATTAAGTGTCCTCACTACCACCGTACTGACGTCAGGATCCTTTAATTTTTCTTAGTTCAATTAGCCAACATATAGTACATCATTAGTTTTTGATGTAGTGTTCATTAGTGATTCATTAGTTGCGCGTAACACCCAGTGCTCATCACATCACGTGCCTCCTTAATGCCCATCCCCCAGTTTCCCTATCCCTCCCACCCCCTTCCCCTCTGTAACCCTCAGTTTGTTTCCCGGAGTCAAGAGTCTCTCACGGTTTGTCTCCCCCTCTGATTTCGTCTCCTTCAGTTTTCCCTCCCTTCCTCTATGATCCTCTGTGCTATTCCTTACATTCCACATGTGAGTGAAGCCATATGATAACTGTTTTTCTCTGATGGACTTATTTCACTTAGAATAATACCCTCCAGTTGCATCCATGTCAATGCAAGCGGTAGGTATTCATCCTCTGATGGCTGAGTAATAGTCCGTCGCATATATGAATGACATCTTCTTTATCCATTCATCTGTTGAAGGGCATCCAGGATTCTTCCACAGTTTGGTGATTGTGGACATTGCTGCTATGAACATTGGGATGCAGGTACCCCTTCTTTTCACTACATCTGTATCTTTGGGGCAAATACCTAGTAGCGTAATTGCTGGGCCGTAGGGTAGCTCTATTTTTAATTTTTTGAGGAGCCTCCATACCGGCTTCCAGAGTGGCTATACCACGGTGCATCCCCAAAAACAGTGTAGGAGGGTTCCCCTCACTCCACATCCTCACCAACATTTGTCGTTTCCCCATCTTGTTCATTTTGGCCATTCCAACTGGTGTAAGGTGGCATTTCATTGTGGTTTTGTTTTATATTTCCCTGATGGCAAGTGATGTGGAGCATTTGTTTTCATGTGTCTTAGCCATTTGTATGTCTTCTTTGGAGAAGTGTCTGCTCATGTCTTCTGCCCGTTTTTTGACTTCAATGTTTGCTTTTTGGGTGTTGAGTTTGAGAAGTTCTTTATAGATCTTGGATATCAGCCCTTTGTCTGTAGTATCATTTGCAAATATCTTTTCCCATTCCCTGGGTTGCCTCTTTGTTTTGTTGACTGTTTCCTTTGCCGCGCAGGAGCATCTTCATCTTGATAAAGTCCCAATAGTTCATTTTTGGTTTTGTTTCCCTCGCCTTTAGAGACGTGTCTTGCGGGATGTAGCCGTGGCCAAGGTCAAAGAGGTTACTGCCTGTGTTCTTCCCTAGGATTTTGATGGATTCGTGTCTCACATTGAGGTCTTCCAGCCATTTTGAATCTATCTTTGTGTATGGTGTAAGAGAAAGGTCCAGTTTCATTCTTCTGCATGTGTCTGTTCAATTTTCCCAGCACCATTTATGGAAGCGATGGTTTTTTTTTCCATTGGATAGTCTTTCCTGATTTTCCAAAGATTAGTTGACCGTGGAGTTGAGGGTCCACGTCTGGCCTCTCTACTCTGTTCCATTGATCTATTTGTCTGTTTTTGTGCCAGTATCATGGTGCATCGATGATCACAGCTTTGTAATATAGCTTGAAGACAGGCACTGTGATGCTCCAGCCTTGGTTTTCTTTCTCAACATTTCCTCGGTGATTCGTGGTCTTTTCTGGTGCTATACAGATTCTGGGATTGTTTGTTCCGGCTCTGTGAAAAATGTCGATGGTATTTTGATAGGGATTTCACTGAAAGTGTAGATTGCTCTGGGCAGCAGCAGAGATATTTTAACAAAGTTTATTCTTCCAGTCGATGAGCATGGAATGTTTTTTCCATCCCTTTGTGTCTTCCTCAAATTCTTTCAAAGGTGATGTCAGGGTTCTATGGCAACCGGGAGCCTAGGCTGATCTTCCACACCAGAAAAGCCTCCACACACACATCGACCGAAACCCATTTTCCTAAAAATAAAACACCTTATCTCTGTAGGTCACACATGAAAAATCATAGTAATTGGAGGCACTAAACTGGGACCCAAGGCAATTGGCAAAATTCAGCCCTGGTTGATGGAACAAAGAATTTCTCTGTTCTCAGGAATCTTGTTTGCCTTAAAGAGACAGTAGGGGGGACCCAGGCAAGATGGAAGAGGAGTAGGGGACCCTATTTCAACAGGTCCCCTGAATTGAGCTGGATATCTGCCAGACCACTCTGAACACCCACGAAATCAGCCTGAGATGTAAGAAGATATATCAGGACCTATACCAACAGAATATCTCTGGCGGCCAGTTTTGAGGTATGAAGCAGGGAGCCATGATTCTGCGGGCAGATATGGAAGATAAATGGAAGGGGGAGAGAGCGACCATAAGCCCTGGCTCTGGGAAGGTGAAATAACACAAGAACGCAAAAGCGGCCTGCCCTGGGGCCCGGGCACAGACTCACAGACCAGTAGCCATGGGGAACGGATTTTAGGGCAGCTCCCCAACCCAGGCTGAAACCTGAAGCTGCAGGGGTGCACTGTGAACTAGGGGTGGCTGGTGGTTTTAGAAGCACAAAGGGCAGAGACATGCCTGGACCTGGAAGCGAGGGCTGGATGTGCTGCTCTGGGGCACACAACCCTGGTCACTGTGGTTTTTAGCGCCACAGACAAAAACAGAGTCAGCGTGACCTGGAGGGCTTTCTGGAGAATGGCCTTCAATCTCTCTGTTTTGAGATAGAAGTTTGGGCACAGTCACTTCTGCTCTGACTCTTGGAAGGGACACAGAAATGTTCCAGGGAAAGCCGCCAGAGAATAAAGGCCCCCCCAAACTGGTTTTCGCTGAGCCCATCCCCCACCATAGGGAGCAAGGCAATTCTGCCCAAATAGGGTTGCCTGAATAATGGCACAGCAGGCTCCTACCCCCAGAAGACAGGCTGAAAGAACAAGAGGCCAAGAACCCTAACGTCCCTATAAAACAGGTGCAACTTGCTCAGACTGTGATCAATAGTTTTGACTCTGTACATTCCCTCAACCAACTCTCACCAGAATGACTAGGAGGAGGAACCTGAACTTTTCCAACACAGGAAAAGTTCAGAGACTATGACCTCTGCCACAGAACTGATGGATATGGACATAAGCAAGACCTCAGAAACATAATTCAGGGTAACGGTTATCCAGACAATAGCTAGGTTGGTGAAAACCATTAATGGCAACATAGATCCTCTAAGGGCAGAAGTGAGCGCTGATCTGGCAGAACTTAACAATGCTATCAATTAGATCCAAACTACTCTAGATACTCTAAGAGCTGGGGTAAACGAGGCACAAGAACAAATTAGTGGTCTAGAAGACAAACTGATAGAAAAGAAGGATCAGGAGGAGACCTGGAACAAACAGCTTAGAATCCACGAAAACAGAATTAAGAGGAATAAATGATGCCATGAAACATTCCAATGTCAGAATTATTGGGATCTCTGAGAGGGGCTGGAGAGAGAGAGAGAGGACTAGAAGATATAGTTGAGCAAATCCTGGCTGAAAACTTCCCTAATCTGGGGAATGAAATAAGTGTTCATGTCCTAAAGGAAGAGAGGACACCCCCCAAGATCAACGAGGGTAGAGCGACCTCCTGGCATATGATAGATAGTGAAACTCGCGAATCTTAAATCCAGAGAAAATATCTTAAGGGCAGCAGGGGAAGAGATTCCTTACATACAGAGGAAGAACATCAGAATAACGTCAGACCTGTCCACAGAAACCTGGCAAGCCAGAAAGGGCTGGCAAGACATATTCAGGGCACTAAATGAGAAGAACATGCAGCCAAGAGTACTTTATCCGGCAAGGCTGTCATTTAGAATGGATGGAAAGATAAAGAGCTTCCAAGACTGGCAAAGACTGAAAGAATATGTGACCACCAAGCTGGCCCTGCAAGAAATATTAAGGGGGGGGGGTCCTATAAAAGAAGAAAGACTCCAAGAGTGACATAGAACAGAAATTTACAGAGACAATCTATAGAAACAAGAACCTCACAGGCAACATGATGACAATAAAAACATATCTTTCATTAACCACTCTTAACATGAAAAGCGAATGTTCCCATAAAATGGCACACGGTTGCAGATTGGATAAAAAGACAGGACCCATCCATATGCTGTCTACAAGAGACTGATTGTGAACCTAAAGATACATTCAGACTGAAAGTGAAGGGATGGAAACCCATCTTTCATGCCAAGGGATCTCAAAAGAAAGCTAGGGTAGTGATTCTCATATCAAACAAATTAGATTTTAAGCTAAAGACTGTAGTCAGAGCTGCAGAAGGACACTACATCATTCTTAAAGGGTCTACCCAACGAGAAGACCTAACAGTTGTAAATAGCTATGCCCCCAACATGGGAGCAGCCGACTACATAAGACAACTGTTAGTCAAAATAAAGAGACATATTGCTAAGGAGGAGATTATGCTGAGTGAAATAAGTCAAGCAGAGAAAGTCAATTATCATATGGTTCATATCATATCATATCCACTCTCATCACTATTGTTCAACACAGTACTAGAAGTCCTAGCAACAGCAATCAGACAACAAAAAGAAATAAAAGGTATTCAAGTTGGCAAAGAAGAAGTCAGACCCTCTCTCTTCGCAGATGACATGATACTTTATGTGGAAAACCCAAAACACTCCACCCCCAAACTAATAGAACTCATACAGCAATTCAGTAATGTGGCAGGATACAAAACCAATGCACAGAAATAAGTTGCTTACTTATACACCAATAAATGAAACTGCAGAAAGGGAAATTAAAGAATCAATTCCATTTACAATAACACCAAAAACCATAAGATACCCTGGAATAAACCTAACCAAAGAGTTAAAGGATCTATACTCGAGGAAGGACAGAACACTCATGAAAGAAGTTGAAGAAGACACAAAAAGATGGAGAAATATTCCATGCTCATGGATCAGAAGAGTAAACATTGTTAAAACGTCTATGCTGCCCAGAGCAACCTATAATTTCAATGCCATCCTGATCAAAATACCATTGGAATGTTTCAAAGTGCTGGAACAAGCAGTCCTAAAATCTGTATGGCACTGGGAAAGACCCCGGATTGCCAAGGAAATGTTGAAAAAGAAAACCAAGGCTGGGGCATCACAGTGCCTGACTTCAAGCTATATTACAAAACTGTGATCATCGACACACCATGGTACTGGCACAAAAACAGACAAATAGATCAATGGAACAGAGTAGAGAGGCCAGACGTGGACCCTCAACTCCACGGTCAACTAATCTTTGGAAAAGCAGGAAAGACTATCCAATGGAAAAAAGACCGTCGCTTCAATAAATGGTACTGGGAAAATCGAACAGACACATGCAGAAGAATGAAGCTGGACCATTCTCTTACACCATACACAGAGATAGACTCAAAATGGCTGGAAGACCTCAATGTGGGACAGGAATCCATCAAAATCCTAGAGGAGAACACAGGCAGTAACCTCTTTGACCTCGGCCACGGGTCAGAGTAACCTCTTTGACCTCGGGCACTCCCGCAAGACACATCTCTAAAGGCAAGGGAAACAAAACCAAAAATGAACTACTGGGACTTTATCAAGATGAAAATGCTCCTGTGCAGCAAAGGAAACAGTCAACAAAACAAAGAGGCAACCCAGGGAATGGGAAAAGATATTTGCAAATGATACTACAGACAAAGGGCTGATATACAAGAACTATAAAGAACTTCTCAAACTCAACACCCCAAAAACAAACATTGAAGTCAAAAAACAGGCAGAAGACATGAGTAGACACTCCTCCAGAGAAGACATACAAATGGCTAACAGACACATGAAAAAGGGTTCATCATCGTTAACCATCAGGGAAATTCAAATCAAAATCACAATGATCAAGCTCTATTACAAAGCTGTCATCATCAAGACACTATGGTACTGGCACAAAAACAGACACATAGATCAATGGAACAGAATAGAGAGCCCAGAAATAGACCCTCAACTCTATGGTCAACTAATCTTCGACAAAGCAGGAAAGAATATCCAATGGAAAAAAGACAGCCTCTTCAACAAATGGTGTTGGGGAAATTGGACAGCCACATGCAGAAAAATGAAATTGGACCATTTCCTTATACCACACACGAAAATAGACTCAAAATGGATGAAGGATCTCAACGTGAGAAAGGAATCCATCAAAATCCTTTTGAGGAGAACACAGGCAGCAACCTCTTCGACCTCAGCCGCAGCAACTTCTTCCTAGGAACAACGCCAAAGGCAAGGGAAGCAAGGGAAAAAAGGAACTATTGGGACTTCATCAAGAACAAAAGCTTTTGCACAGCAACAGTCAACAAAACCAAAAGGCAACTGATGGAATGGGAGAAGATATTTGCAAACGACATATCAGATAAAGGGCTAGTATCCAAAATCTATAAAGAGCTTAGCAAATTCAATACCCAAAGAACAAATAATCCAATCAAGAAATGGGCAGAGGACATGAACAGACATTTCTGCAAAGAAGACATCCAGATGGCCAACAGACACATGAAAAAGTGCTCCACATCACTGGGCATCAGGGAAATACAAATCAAAACCACAATGAGATCCCACCTCACACCAGTCAGAATGGTTAAAATGAACAAGTCAGGAAATGACAGATGCTGGCGAGGATGTGGAGAAAGGGGAAGCCTCCTACACTGTTGGTGGGAATGCAAGCTGGTGCAACCACTCTGGAAAACAGCATGGAGGTTCCTCAAAAAATTGAAAATAGAGCTACCTTATGACCCAGCAATTGCACTACTGGGTATTTATCCTAAAGATACAAACGTAGTGATCCAAAGGGGCACGTGTACCCGAATGTTTATAGCAGCAATGTCCACAATAGCCAAGTTATGGAAAGAACCTAGATGTCCATCAACAGATGAATGGATAAAGAAGAAGTGGTATATATATACGATGGAATACTATGCAGCCATCAAAAGAAATGAAATCTTACCATTTGCGACGACATGGATGGAACTAGAGCGTATTATGCTTAGCGAAATAAGTCAACTGGAGAAAGACAACTACCACATGATCTCCCTGATATGAGGAAGTGGAGATGCAACGGGGGTGGGAGTTAAGGTGGTAGGAAAAGTAAAAATGAAAGAAGATGGGATCGGGAGGGAGAAAAACCAAAAGAGACTCTTAATGTCATAAAACAAACTGAGGGGGGTTGGGTGAGGGTGGTGGGGTTACATCATATGTTTAAATAAAGCTTAAATAAAGTAAAAAAAAAAAGCTTAAATTAAAAAAAAATATATATATATATATAATCACTACTTTTGTATCCTTTGGGTAAATGCCTAGTAGTGCAATTGCTGGGTCATAGGGTAGTCCTATTTTTAACTTTTTGAGGAACTTCCAAACTGGTTTTCACAGTAGCTGCACCAGTTTGCATCCCCACCAACAGTGCAAAAGGGTTCCCCTTTCTCCACATCTCACCAATATTTGTTGTTTCCTGAGTGGTTGGTTTTAGCCATTCTGACAGGTGTGAAGTGGTATCTCATTACAGTTTTGATTTGTATCTCCCTGATGATGAGTGACGTTGAACATCTTTTCGTATGTCTGTTAGCCATGAGGACGTTTTCATTGGACAAGTGTCTATTCATGTCTTATGTCCATTCCTTAAGTGGATTATTTGGTTTTGGGGTGTTGAGTTTGATAAATTCTTCATACACTGTGGATACTAACCCTTTATATGATATGTCATTTGCAAATATCTTCTCCATTCCCTCCGTTGCCTTTTAGTTCTGTTGATTGTTTCCTTTGTTGTGCAGAACTTTTTATCTTGATGAGGTCCCAATAGTTCATTTTTGCTTTTGTTTCCCTTGCCTCTGGAGACGTGTGTAGTAACAAGTTGCTGCAAGGGGCGCCCAAGTGGCTCAGTCTGTTAAGCATCTGCCTTTGGCTGAGGTCATGATCCCAGAGTCCTGGGATGGAGCCCTGCATTGGGCTCCTTGCTCAGCAGGGAGACTGCTTCTCCCTCTACCCCTCCTCTGTTCATGTGGTCTCTCTCTCTCAAATGAAGAAACAAAATCTTAAAAAAAAAAAAAAGTGGAGTTGCTACAGCCTAGATCAAAGAGGTTGCCGCCTGCTTTCCCTTAATCAAAATTCCTGAGGACGACAGGGCTACTCTTTGTGCCATCAACATCAGCAGAGTTGGCTCAGTTGCATGGGTCTCAGTCTAGAGATTCTAATTATCATGCTTCCTAATGTGGTGGCCTGAAGAGCTAAGGTGTTTTGCTGTTAGGGAAAGGCCGGGGCATGAATAATTATGCAGAGGCATTTGCTGTGTAGAGGGGCAGCCTGTGCTTCACGGTTGCCATAGAAACCAGAAGTCAGCATTGCAGTCCTAAGGACTTTTTATGGAGGCAAATGTGCTTGGCAGGGATTGCAGGGGCCAGCCTTCAGGTGTTTGGGTCTCAGCTGAGGGTCTGGGTCCCCGTGGTGGGGGTGAATCTCCCTGGGGCGCGGGGACACAAAAGCATCCAGATCCAAGTTGCCTCTTTCCAGCTGTGGGGCTTGGTGCTCAGGCAGTCTTGTAGGTAAAGCCATTGGGGTCTTGCCCTGCCCTGGTGAGTGTGAGTTCTCCTTCAGGGGTGTCCTGGAGCTGTTTTCATCTAAAGCCTGGGCCTGGGAAGGAAGACAGGTAATGGCTTCTTCCGAGCCCTAGCTAGCCCCTCTGTAAAATGGGCTTGAGAATGCGTCATGACAGGATTGCTGAGACCAGTCAGTGATACCCATGAGCAAGGCCATGGCCCTGTGGATTATGTGGGGTTGTGAATGCCTGTATGAATTCAGGCCACTTCTTTCTCCTCTTCAACTTTGTTGTTAGAAGATAGATGAGGCAAGGAGAAGAAGAAGGCCAGGTGAGAAGTCCATTATAACATGTGATTGTTAGGTGAGAAGTCCATTATAACATGTGATTCTTATGATCATGACCAATTGTATCTGTGTCATTGTCACTAACTTAGTGCCTAGCATGGTGCTGGGCATAGAGCTACACCAGAAAAGGATAGTGGTTTCTGGACCTGTCTCTTCTTTTGCAGCTCTTCATGCTGGTGGCCCAGCTCCTATCAAGTACCTGAAAGAGGTTGGTTCTGAGGATCTGTGTCTTGCTGGCTCCCTGAACCCTCTACTCTAGATTCAAGGGCAACAATCTTCAGGAGACTCCAGCACCTCACATCCCTGGCTGGATATGAATCCTGGCTTAAGTGAATGCATAGATCTGAACAAAAGCGTGATATGGAATAGCTCCGCCGAGGTTCATAAACTAGTCTAAAACTTAAAAAGCTGCCTTGATCTCATCATGGAAGAAGAGGTTTAGCAGGTGGAGTTCCATTCCATCAGCAGCTATATGCTCTACACTTGCCGTCAAGACCCATTTTGGAGATGGCTTTTATAGCTGAAATGTAATAAATTGTCTGGCTCAACAAGGCAGTAGGTCTTTAATATCCATTTGCATAAATAAACTTAAATTTTTCTCACTGTATAAATAGTAATCAGCAATTCCCATGTATCTCCTAGGTGGATGTGGAAATGTGCAGTTGTTAGATCCTCCTAGCAATCTGACATTACAAGGTAAATTCTTCCCTGGTGCCCATGATTCTTTCCATAATATAATAAACACTTTTAAAGGGCCAGAACAGCCCCAAATGACTAGAGTTTAACACACTGCTTTCAATGAAGTTGAGCTGACACACAATGTTACCTTTGTTTCAGGTGTACAGCATAGTGTTTGGAAAACTATATGTTATGCTATGCTCACCACAAGTGTAATTGACATCTGTCAACATACAATGCTATTACCGTACCATTGGCTATATTCATTATGCGGTACTTTTCATCCTTACGTCTTAGTCAGTCCATACCTGGAAGCCTGGACCTCCCATTCCTCTTAAAATTGAATATCTTAAAAAATATCTAACACCCTAGGGTTTGCTCAATTATAATGATACTCAGCTTCTTTCCATAAAATAACCAGGTCTCTTAAATGTCATCATGATTATTATATAATATTTTTATTTCTGTACTTCAGAAGGAAAGGGAAATCAACTTTCTCTAAATATTTGGTAAAGTTAATTGGTAATAATTATTTCTACTTTGTTTATATGTAGTGGGAACCAGTTGATTAGATATAGTGTGTGTCTGATCATGTTATAAAAACATAATCACATGAATACTTCACCCAATTTATTTAATAACATCAGAGAATTATCAATATATAATAAATATCAAATACTCCAACGAGGTACAGTCAACGTACAATACAATACATATTTAAAGGAGATGCTCTAAAAGGTTTGATATGCGTATGCTCCTGCCAATCCAGTTCTACAGTCCAGATGATGAACATATCCATCCCCTCAAAAAGCCTCTTTGTGCCCCACTGAAATGCCCAGAGCGACCTCACTCTAGCTCCCTCTCCACACCACCCTACCTCAATCTTGGGCAACCACTGATCTCTCACTATGGATAAGTTTCCTTCTCCTGTAATTTTATGTGAGTGGAAGCCTACAGTGTGTATTCTTTTTTTGTCCTTTTTTGTTCTTTCCTTCAGCCTAATTATTTCCAGATTTATCCATTGGTTGCATGTATGAATATTTCCTTCTTTTCTAAATCACTGACTAATATTCCAACGTGTGGATGTTTCCCTATTTGGTCTTTCGTTCGCCTGCTAATGGATATTTAGGTTGTTTCTAATTTGGGGCTCTTGTAAATTCAGGAGCTATGAACACTTAGGTGTAAGTTTTTGCCTGGACCTATGCTTTCTTTCTCTGATGCTGAAGTGTATTTACTTAGAGGAGTTATAAAATTAACTGTGTTGGAAACTGGCTGTTTTCCTCGGCGGTCACACCATTATTCATTGCCACCAGCCGTGTATGAGACTTCCATCCTCTACACCCTGCCAGGACTTGGTAAGGACAGTCTTTTTATTTTAGCTATTCTCAGGGATACAGTGGCATCACTTTTCTTTAATGACTAATGATGTTCGGTATCTATTCTTGTGTATTTCGTATTTGCATGTCTTCTTTAGCGGAGAATCTTTTCAAATATATTGCCCACTTGTTTATTGGAGTGTCTGTTTTCTTCTAGTTGACCTTTGTGAGCCTTTTTATTCTGGGTACAAGTCCTTCATCAGATATATGATTTACAAACATTTTCTCCAAGTCAGTGGCTTGTCTTTTAATTCCCTCAACAAGTCTGTGGAAGAACAAAAGGGTTTTGTTGTTGTGTTGTTTTCCAATTTTGAGGAAATCGAGTTTTCTGTTTATCATTTATGCTTTGATTTTGCGTATCTATAAAATATTCAGCTAACCCAGGGTCATAAGGATTTTCTCCAGTGTTTTCCTTCAGAAGTGTACGTTTAGTTTTTATATTTAGGTCTGTGATTCATATTTAGCTGACTTTTTAAGTGTGGTGTGATACATGGATCACAGTTGATGTTTGTGCACATGGAGACCTACTTGTCCCAGCACCATTTGTTGAAAAGACTGTACTTTCTGCATTGAATTGCCTTTGCAGCTTTGTCAAAAATCAGTTGCCCATATACGTGTGGGTCTTTTTCTGGACTCTTCATGTCGTTCCTCTGATATACACTTCTACCTTCATCCCAATCCCATACTGTCTTGGTTACTGTAAATTTATATTTAATTTTGAAATAAGGTAGTGTTTATCCTCCAACTTTATTCTTCTTTTTCAAAGTCATTTTAATAGTGTAGGCCCTTGGGGCACCTGGGTGGCTCAGTGGGTTAAAACCTCTGTCTTCGGCTCAGGTCATGATCCCGGGTTCCTGGGATCGAGCCCCACATCACGCTCTCTGCTGAGCCAAGAGCCTGCTTCCCTTCCTCTCTCTCTGCCTGCCTCTCTGCCTAATTGTGATCTCTGTCTGTCAAATAATAAAATAAATAAAATCTTAAAAAAATAGTGTAGGCCCTTTACATTTCCACATGACTTTTACAAGAAGCTTGTCAGTTTCTTAAATATATATAATATAATATAATATAATATATATAATATAGCATATAATATTATATGTGTATATATGCTAAAATTTTTACTGGGATGAGGTTGAATGTATAGGTGGAATTGGGAAGAATAGTGAGTCTTAACAATACCGAGTCTTCTGACCTCTGAAGACAGTAAGTTCTTCCATTCATTTAGGTTCTATTTCCTTCACTGATGTTTTGCGGTGTTCAGAATACAGACCTTGCACATCTGTGGACATAGATGCTCTACATAGTTTACCTCTGTGTGGTTCACACTTTTTTTTTTATTTTTTTAATTTAAGCTTTTTTATTTAAACATATAATGTAACCCCAGCACCCTCTCCCAACCCTTCTCCCCCCACCACTGGTTCACACTTTTTATGCTATGGTCAATGGCAGTAATTTTTGTTACAGTTTTCAGGGATCATATTTTCACTGAAATGCTGGTAGCCAAATATTGTTGGGGAATCTTCTTGTTTGAAAACACAAGTTACTCTGGGAACCATGAGCGACTGTGGACTCCGAGAAACAAACTGGGGGTTTTGGAGGGTGGGGGGTTAGGTGAGCCTGGTGTTGGGTATTAAGGAGGGCACGTATTGCATGGAGCACTGGGTGTGGTGCATAAACAAAGAATCTTGGAACACCGAAAAATAATAAAAGAAAATTTTTAAAAAATGAAAACACTAGTTACTCTGGTATAGAAAAGATACTTGTTGCTTAACACCTGTATTAGTCAGTGTTCTCCAGAGAAGCAGAACAAAGAAGATATTGGCATAGAGCATATAGATGGAGCTTTATTTTTTAAAAAAATTGACTCAAGATTGTGGAGGGCTGGCAGAATCTGATGGGGGAGGCTGGCAGTTTGTAGACTCGGGAAAGAGTTACAGTCGGACTCTGAAGACTATCTGCTAGAGAACCAAAAGTTGCCAATGTTGTAGTGAAGTCAAGGGGAACCTACTTGAAAAACTCGCTTCGGCTCGAAGAAGATAATCCCTCCTCTCTGAGGAGAGCTCCACCTGATTAGATGAGGTCCACCCATATAGAGAGCTAACTGCTTTCCTCAAAGTTTACCCACGTCAGTGTAAGTCTCATTCAAAAACACTCACAGAAACATTCAGAGTAGTACTCATTCAAATATCTGGCCACCATGGCCTCACCAACAACAAAAATGTTGACCACAATATTCATTTGCCAAGACTTTCATAGTAGCTTTCAGATATGATTAGCAATGTACTGAATCTAGGAAGTAAAATGACCTACAGAAAATTCTACAGGTCGTCTTCAGAAAATTACTCACTAATATGAAATAGTTGAGTAGTTTTCAACTTTGTATGGTTAGAATGGAGTTATGGATTTTTCCTCAAACAAATGCACCTCGATGAATTCCTTAGTTTTTTGGTGGCAAAAGAAAAGAAAAGAAAAGAAAAAGCAAGAGAGCATGCATGAGTGTGTGTATGTGTGTGTGTGTATCTGTGTGTGCATTGGTGAAACTCTGGGGAATATTTCTTGTGAGGAATATGTGAGGTGAATGACTGTGGGTTATGTCTGTGCTCCTCGGTTCCGAGCATGTGTTAGGAGACAAGTCACGATGGTTGCTGTTTGTTTTCTCCCAGCTTTCCTTGGCCAGCGTGGTTACCATGGTGACTCAGTGACTGCTGTGAAACTTGGTATAAACTGAAAATCCATTTATGATTCTTTGCTGACTCCTTCGTTATTCTGATAATTGTTAAGTGTTGCTTTTATAATGCTGTCATCCCTTCTAGATTTAAAAATTGGCATTCAAATGTTGAATAGAGCTTTCCACTTCTCCCCCATCATTTACTTACTTATTCATGTATTTTATTGTTATGATGCTTGGATCCTTATTTTGCTCAAACACTTGCCATCTGACATTTTACCTATGTATTTTGATGCTTATATTGTCACAGAATTAGCCAGCGTCAGCCCCTTCAGACGGGCTTCTGTATCTCTTTATTACTGCCCATGAATTCTCCATGCATGTACTTTGCTCTTTGAGCCTGAGTATCCCCCAATCTGTAGGAAGAAAGTAATGTTGCAAACGTGAGAGCAACGCTTGGAGGATTTAAAGAGAAAAAGTCTGAAAACAGCAATCTACACTGTGTGGCATTCAGAAAGCCGGCAAAATGTTAGCTGCCCGTTCCAGCTTTGGCTCCTTCATTGTCAATGTGCTGCCTCAGATGTGAACATTCTACCATGACTGCTAGAGAGAATACTTGGACATGGAGCAGCAAGCAGAGATGAGCCCCCATCTCCATGATGTGAGAGCCTCGGCGTCACTGCTGTGTGCAGGAAGGGACTGTGGGGTGGAGCTGGGGAGGAGGCAGTGTGTCACTGCACAGCTTCCAGTGACCTGAGTGGGGACAGGCAAGCACATTCTCATCTTCCCGTGTGTTTCATGTGCTCTGCCTCTCACTTTCCTCCCTATCCCATGTGCTGTCTGACCCCCTGACTCTTGCTTGCCCCCTGACTCTTGCCAGCAGAGAAGGGTGTGGTCTCTGAGCCCCAGGAATAGGAGCTGATAGAGAAAAATCAAGCAAGATGTCCAGGGTGCTAGACAATTTCCTAGAGCAAGAGTGAAGATATCAGGGTCCCTTCACTGGGACACTTTTGTTAAGTCACTGCCATTTTTCCAGTATGGTTTTTTTTTTTTTTTTTAACAACAGGAGAACAACACGCAATTCTCCAACAACACAGGCATCTTGTGGAATTTAAGTGTGAATCCATGTGGGAATGCAACCTGTGGTCATAGTTGGGAGGGAAGAACCAGTGTCCCGCTGGATAATTATACTAACAGAGACACCCCATATATCACAGAATTCTGCATAGCAGACATTGCATTAACGATATACAAATGTCAGACGTTTAGGTCAGGAGTTTTACAAGTGTGGTCCCTGGACTACCTCATCATAGTCAGCAGGAAGTGCACATCGAAATAGCAGGTACAGGGGCCCACCCTAGGTCTGGCGTATCCCAAACTGAGAAATCAGGTTGGCCATGTCTGCATTTTGAATAATTTCTCCTGTGTATTTTGGTGTTTGTGCAAGTTTGAAAAGCACTGCTGTGAACTTGCAGCAAGCCGTTCTTAAAACTTTGGATTCTTTAATGTCTTATAGTGGTATCCATTTCTCTTGCAGCTCAGTTTTAACTATCTGTGTCTGCCCCCAGTGGATCAAAAAGGGAACAATTTTTTCTCTTCAGTCACACTTATTCAGTGTTTGATATGGGAGGGGCTGCTGTAGATTCCTAAGTTCCCATAACAAAGTACCCCAAACTACGTGGCTTAAACAACAGAAGTTTATGATCTCACATTTCTGGAGGCTAAACGTCTGAAATCAAGGTGTCACTAGGGCCCTGTTCCCTCAGAATCCCTGCAGGGCATCATATCCCTGCTTTTTTTTTTTTTTTTTTGTAGCTCCTGGTGGTTTGCTGGCAATCTCTGCATCTCTTGGCTTACAGCTCTGTGATTGCAATGTCTGCATTCATAGTCACATTGTGTTGTCCATGGTCTGTCTTCACGTTGTTGTCTTCTTATAAGGACACCAGTCACCTTGGTTTAGGGACAGACCCTACTCCAGTATGACCTCATCTCAATTACATCTTATTAATTACATCAAATTAATTACATCTGCAATAACCATACATCAAGTAAGGTTACCTTCTGAGGTACTGGGGGCTAAGACTTCAAGACATCTTTTGGGGGGTGATTCAACTCAACCTATTGTTATGGAACCTGGACTAGATCCTGGCGGAAGAACGAAGCGACCCTCAGAGACCCTGGAGGATTGGAGGTTTATTTAACGCCAGCAGGCTCAGAGGAGAATAATCTCCCAAGGTCTGAGCCCCGAGCACAAAAAAAAAGGGGGTAGTTTATACACTTTTACTTCCATATCTGTGGCACCTTTTGTAGCCCCGGCAGGCAGGGCAGGGGGGAAAACCCAGAATGGCCTTGGGGCCGGGACTGGGATTTCCCTGCTGGATTGGTTAGCCACCTGAGAACACAGATTTCCCTTATCACCATAACAGCCACTGACTAGTTGCTGGAGTCACAACACAGCAAAAAAGACAAGGTATTGTCCCTGGGGCTTTGTTTCTAGCTTGGGAAAACTGGCAAGAAGCAGGTGAGAAAATCAGTCTGTAGGACAGTTGTATATGGGAATGAGTGCTTTACTAAAATTTAAAAAGTCCATTGAGTAGGAAATGATGGGGACTTGGATTTTCATAAATGGAGTTGCCGGTGACACTCTTTCTCATGAAGTGACATTTGAGCTGAGTCCTGGTGATCCAGAGAAAACCAGGCCTGGGCTGGCTTTTTGGTTTGTGATGTGCCTGGCACCAGTTATTCCAGGCGCAGACGACAAGCTGAAGTGGCTGGAGCCCGGTAGACAAAATGCAGATGGTAAGACATGAAGTTGCAGGACATACAGGAGCCACATCTTTTGGGCCGTGTAAGGAGACTGGGGTCATTCTGAAGATGGAGGGTTACAGTCTGAGAGTGACATGATCTGATTCATGTGCTCAGAAGGTGACTCTGGCCACTGTGTGGAGACTGGACTGGACAGAGACAAGATGGCTGTGGGGATAACCATTAGGAGAATCTTCCAGAAGTCAAAGGAGGGAGGGACGAGGGTGGATTGTCTCAGTATTGCAGCAGTGTGCAGGGCACAAGGATGGTCTTGGACTGAGCCTGTTGGAGATAGGACATGCAGGACCTGCAGTGGCTGTGAGTGGGGGTGTGTGGGGAGGAGGCTGAATCCAGGAGGAGCGCTCAGATTTTGTTTCCTCATGTGCAGAAATGGTGGTGCTCTTCCCTGAGACTGCTTGTTCCAAGTTCTTCTGAGATGTTCTCACAATTAGTTATCCATCAGTGGTTATAGTGAAAGTCGGTGATTTCAAATGTGCATCAGCTGATGAATAGGATTCAGTTATAAAATTACCGAGCCTTATTAAAAACTCATGAAAATCGGGGCACCTGGGTGGTGCAGTTGGTTGAGTGGAGACTCCTGGTTTGATCTCAGGGTCATGGGACTGAGCCCTGTGTTGGGCTCCGCACTCAGCGCAGAATCTGCTTGAGTTTTTCTCTCCCTCTGTGCCTTACCCCAGCTTGCACGCTCGCTCTCTCTCTCTCTCTCTCTCAACAAAGAGATTTTTAAAAACACATGAAAACATTTTATAAAAACTATCGAAACTAAAAGAATCTGAACTTGCATATGTCTATAAAAACATCTGACATTTATTGAGCTGGTACAATGTGGCTTGCTGTGTTTAAAGCGTGTTCGTGTATTAATTCAATCGATTCTCCAAAACTGCAACCCAAGAAAAAGGTCCAGTCGTTTTCCTTACAGCAGGAACTGAGGCACAGAGTTCTTTCACTCTTCCAGGGTTCAGAAAGAGCCAGCTATCCCAATGTCTCTGCAGTAGAATTTTAGAAGTGATGTGGTTCCTCACCATTCATCCTTGTAAACCTCAAAACACAAGGATACATTTTTGTTTTAAACCGTTTTCTTCAGTAGTCGGTACTGTATAAGTGCAATTTTAGAGCTTGGGCAATTGAGTTAAAATAAGATAAAATAAAAGTAATCAAACTCACACCATTTCCAAGTGGAGAACTAGGGTTTAGGCCTTGTCTGTCTACAGAGCTCACACTCATAAACAGTACACTTTGGAAGAAGAATGAGACATTTTTTGAACTGTGTTAGCCCATGGGGGGTGACACTAGGTCAGGGCCATGACTCTTCAGTGGTTTCAAAAAGAAAATCACAGGTCAAAAATGCAGTCGCTTATGCTGGGCCAGGTCACCACACTGGGCCTTAATACCTAACATAATTACAATTTCAACCTCCTCCAGAAATTAGGTTGTCTTCACTTGTCAGTCAGGAATTTTCTGGTCAGCACCAAGGTAATATGTCACAGGGAAACTGGGGATGGTCATTTCTACTGAGTTGGTCATTGTTTCTTGTGGTTTTCAGTGCATGGAGCCTGTGAATATGTATTATAATTTTTAAGAGAATATACGGCATCTTCTTCCATCTTGGGCTGCTCTTCTGTCACCTTATAGGTGATCATTTTTGTCTGTTTTTGTTTAAACTTCCAATTAAAAAAAATTATCATGCCCCTGTGTGTTGAGTCCCTAAAGTATGGTTACTGTGAGTGAGGAACTAAAAATTTTTTTCACTTAACTGTAAATAGTCCTATGTGGCTTGACTACCATATTGGGCAGCAGCGTCTCTGCACATTTTTGTCACCTTGCTCTTTTCACCAAAAAAAAAAATACATGCTGGAGATCAGTCCATAGCCGTACAGAGAGGGAGACCCTCTTGCTTTTCTAGCTGCATATTATGCTAGGAATTGTCTGCCAGGTGGGAAATATATAAATGAATGAGTAAATAAATAAAATTTAAAAATTAACAAAAAAATAAGTATGTAAATAAAATAATAAATACATGAATAAATGAAAGGATGGATAAGTAAATAAGTGAAAATACAATGGATGACCCTTGAAAGCAGTGAGCTAAATGAAAGGACTAGAAAACACAACAGACCACACGTATGTCTATGTTTCTCTATAAAAATGATTCCATTTATATATAGTGTCCGGAGAGAGCCCACCTATATGCTTTCGTGGAGGAATTCCTCACTTTCCATTTTCACCTCCAGAAAGTTCTGTGTGGTGGGTGTGTGAGCCAGACCATCCCTTCCAGTTTCCTGTTCCTTCCTGTTCAAGGAGCAGTTCAGTCTTTTGCCACAAGGTGGCCCCAAAGAAATACCATCATCAAACTCCGCTCTGGAGTGTTGTCCAAAATGTGTAAAATATATAGCTATATAAATGAATGAATGAATGAATGAATAATTGAGTAAGTAAGTAAGTAACCGACTAAAGAAATAAATAAAACTTATGAACCTTGAAAATAGTAAGCTAAGTGGAAGGAGTTAAATGCAGAACGACCACAGACTGTATGATTCCACTCCTATGTACTGTCCAGAGAGAGACCACCAATATGGTTTAGTCAAGGAATTCCCCCCTCTTTCCATTTTGGCCTCCAGAAAGTTCCTTGTGCCGGGTCTGTGTCCCAGACCATCCCTCTCAATTTCCTCTTCCTTCGTTTTCAGGCAGCAGTTCGAGCTTTTTCCACAAGGGGGCGCCATAGAACCACCTTCGACAAACACCAGTTTCCGGAATTGTCTGCAAGGTGTAAAATATATAAATGAATGAGTATATAAATAAATAATAAATTAACAAATAAATATGTTAATTAATAAATAGATTGATATATCAATCAATCAATCAAGAAAAGAATGGATGAACCTTGAAAATGATAAGGTAGGTTAAAGGAGTCAAAAATGCAAAAGACCACAAATATATGTATATGTATGTATACATATATTTGCCTATAAGAATGATTCCATTTATATGTAGTGTCCAGACAGAGCCCAATGATATGGTTTAGTCAAAGAATTCCCCACTTTCCATTTTGACTTCCAGAAAGCTCTGTCTGGTGGGTTTGTGTCCCGGACCATCCCTTCCAGTTTCCTGTTCTTTAGTGTTCAGGCAGTTCAGTATGTTTCTGCCAGGTGGCGCCATAGAGCCAGCGTCATCAAACTCCACTTTTGGTTCTTGTCTACAAGGTGTAAGATACATAGAGAAATATTTAAATGAATAAATATGTAAGTAAGTGAATAAGAAAGGAAGAATGTAACTAACTAACAAATTAACTAAATAATTAAAGTGGATGAACTGTGAAAATATTAAGCTAAGTGAAAGGAGTCAAAAATGCAACAGGTCACAAATATGTCTATATTTGTCTATCAAAATGATTCTATTTATATAAAGTGTCCAGAGAGAGCCCACCTATTTGATTTTGTCAAGGAATTCCCCACTTTCCATTTTGACCTTAGAAAGTTCTGCGTGGTGGGTTTGTGTCACAGACCGTCCTTCCCATTTTCCTTTTCTCAGTGCTCAAGGAGCAGTTTAGGCTGTTGCCACAAGGTGGCTCTAAAGAATCACTGTCATCACACCACTCTCAAGTATTGTCTTTAGGTGTACAATAAATAAATACATTAATTATTTAAAAAAATAAATCTCCTTAAAACTCAGGATTTGAACCAGTGCACAATGATTATAATTCTGTCTGTAGAACTCTGGGGCGATGAAATGATTGTAAAAACATATATTCCAGGGTCTGCCGATGATCAAACAACCATTGTCAGTGGCCTGTTTTGGCAGTCAGAATCAAGTATGTGAAGGACTGTTCAGGTCAGGACAGGGGACAGGTGCCTGAGAGAGGTTAGGCCATCACAGCAGGGTCTGCACAGCTGTGTCCTGCGTCGTGGACAGGGGATAAGTAACAGGAGGTGCGAGAAGGTCTGGGCAGCAGGTAAAGGGGTGGGGTAATGGGGGCGAACACCCTGTTCTCTGGGAAGGACCCAGTGTACAGTGTACACTGTGCATCAGCTGACAGTGATGAGGGGAGAGAGAGAATGAGTACGAAATTTAGGCTCAATAGCAAGTGGAACTACTTTAACATACTTATGAATTTCTGAGCAGAATTGGTATCACAGTAAACAAACTCTTTCATGACTTTTTAACTCTGTATCATGTACTCCCTGCAATTAAAAGAGAACAACAAAAATGGAGAGAAATGTGATGCTACCTGGTGGTCAGACTCAGGATGGCAGCTCAGAGAGTCCCAGACCAGGGGGCTTCACGGGGAGGAAGGGGGATAGAGGTTAGGAACTTGACCTCATGTGATCAGCCAAGTATCTGGATTTTCACATAACTGGAACAATTCCCAGCTTGAGATTGGAAGTCCAACTCTGCCCTGAACTGAGAGTAAAAATGCAAATGTGAGCGTGTATGGAGGTGGTAGAGCTGGAGGGGACAGAGAAATATACAGAGTCAATTTAAAAAAATTAAAGAGAAAACAGGTTGGTTTAAGTTGTAGAGTCAAGACTTGTTTGTTCTTTCTTACAGCATTCACTGGAAAATTACAGTTGCTTCTAGGTACAGAAATGGCACCCTGCCTCTTTCTTGGGACAGCTGATCCAGATGGAGCTGTTCCTGGGCAACCCTTACCTAGGCGTCTGCCAGCAATTTCCCTCACTACCTTCTTCCATACATATGTAAACTCTCTCTCTCCTGCAGAATAACTGGCAACTAATCAGATCTGAATATATTCAGATCAAAACCTTGTGTTAACTAGCCTCTCTTTCATGATCCCAAAGGCACTCTAGAATCCAGCAGGGTCTCAGGGTCACTGATTATTTGCTGGAGAGTAATAAGAGATATAGAATGTTCACAAAGTCTATTCTGGCTCTGTGTGTTTACTCTGAAAACAGTTTACTTGAGTAAACTTTTGATACATTTGTTCTGTATGCCATTTTGTAGGCTCAAAGTGGGTTAAAGCCTCTGCCTTTGGCTCGGGTCATGATCCCAGGGTCCTGGGATCGAGCCCCACATCGGGCTCTCTGCTCAGCAGGAAGCCTGCTTCCTCCTCTCTCTCTCTGCCTGCCTCTCTGCCTACTTGTGATCTCTGTCAAATAAATAAATATATAAATAAATAACATTCTTTTAAAAAAATGAACAACACAGGGAGCTTCACTTTGCTGATCCATAGTTGCTACATTCACAGTAACGAAAATATAGTATTTGTATAAAGAAAATATTATAGGGGGAGCCTGGGTGGCTCAGTGGGTTAAACCTTTGGGTTAAAGCCTTTGGCTCAGGTCATGATCTCAGGGTCCTGGGACTGAGCCCCGCATTGGGCTCTCTGCTCAGCGGGGTATCTGCTCCCGCCCCCACCTGCCTCTCTGCCTACTTGTGATCTCTCTCTCTGTGTCAAATAAATAAGCAAAATCTTAAAAAAAAAAGTACAGGAAAAGCTAACAAAAAATTAAAGGTAAAATGCAAGAACTTTGTATCCCATAAAATCAAGAGTTTACTGTGGTTAGAAGTCAGACTAAGTGAACATAATAATGAGGAATAATTGACAATTCTTTTTCCTTGGACCAAAATTTTGCTAGGTTTTGTACATCATCACTAGCTTCAGTTTTGTCCTCCCTTTTATGATTTTCACTACTGGAATTATCAGTCTTTAGCCATGAGCTCTTCTTCCACATCACCCAGTGCCCACTGGGTAATCTGTCAGCTCTGAAGCATCCCACCCTGTCTTGAAATCTTTATTGGTGTCTGCAGGCATGGCCATGGCAGTTTCAGACATCTGCTCCCGCACCATTTATGATTGGTCAGTGGCATCATCTTTGCCCAGAATCAGAGCAAATGCTCTGAAGCCCAAAGATACTTAGGAAGTACCAGGATTCAGAACTCATGCAGGATGCATTTCCCGTGAGTAGTTTGGATACTTGCTGAAGCGTGGACTTAAAAGGAAGGAACAGTGGCAATAAGATGTTGTTTGTGACAAAGCCTGAAAATGTCATATTGGTCCATTTACCAATAAGAAGCATAGTGAGTAGATGTGGTACATAAACACAATAGAATATTACTCAGCCATTAAAAATGTGTTCTTGCCTTTTGTGAGAACATGGATGGACCTAGATGGAATTATGCTAAGTGCAATAAGTCAGATAGGAAAAGATAAATACCATTATGGTTTCACTTATATGTGGAAACTAGAAAACAAAAGAAGGGATCAAAGGACAACAACAAAATGGGCCCTTAAGTACTGAGAACAAACTGGTGGTTGACAGAGGGGAAGTGGGTGAAAGAACAAAGTAAATAAAGGGGATTAAGAGCTTTAACTTGTGAATTTACCACATGACAATCCCAATGGGCATCTTCAGGTGCACTACAGATGCCTAAGGAAAGGCAAGCATGTCTTTCAAATAAAAGACAATAAAAATAAAACCTTACATTCCACAGACCTATGATATCTCCACTCTCCAGGATTTAGTGAACGTCATGTGAAAGCACTTTCACAACATGCTTATCTGTTCTCTCTGAATAAAGCCCCTTGAACTGAGAACAGGCTCAGGGTTTTAACCTCCCAGTTAGCCAAGCAGGGAACCTACATTGGAGGGAAAAGGGGAGGGAGCATGAGATGGCCCAGTGCTCTCAGCCCACAGCTTTCAGTGGCGAGATGCTTCACCAGTGGGATTCAGGGGGAAGTTTAGTCACAGGCTCCTTCAGCCAGGGCCTAGGCAAACAAAAACACGTGAATTAAAATATCTTTGAAGTATCTTCCTTGTACCACTAAATTAGTAAAAGGAAAGAAAAATATACAGATGGCCAAACACTTATAATACAAATCAGCTCAAGTTCAAAATGTGTTGTGTCCTTCAACCAATCTAGGGATTTCAGTGTTATTCTGGACACAGAAAAAACAAAATCCCTGCAATCACTGCTGTCTCTCACCAGCATGGCCCAGATTATGATCTGGATATACCGGCCAGATGAGTAATAGCATGAACGAAAGCCAGGAAATTAGGCCTGGACAAAGGAAAGTGTTTTAGGTTCAGGAGACACCAAGACATTGCACTGTGTTAGCTGAAGCCTGGGAACTCTAAGGCTGAACACAGATGATGAAAAAAGTGACTAAAAATACTATCTGCTTACTCTGTTAGTGTTCCCTACAGCACGCAAAGTGGAAAACTGGGTGCATCCCTTTTAAAATCTCTGAGAGAGGGGGGCCTGGGTGGCTCAGTGGCTTAAAGCCTCTGCCTTTGGCTCAGGTCATGATCCCGGGGTCCTGGGATCGAGCCCCGCATCGGGCTCTCTGCTCAGCAGGGACCCTGCTTCCCTCTCTCTCTCTCTGCCTGCCTCTCTACCTGCTTGTGATGTCTGTCAAATAAATAAATAAATCTTTAAAAAAATCAGAACAAAATCTCTGAAAGAGAACACACGTGGCAAGGAAGCCTAAATGGCAGGTGACCCTGTTGGCATGTGATTCTGGATTTGTTCTTGTTTCTTCCATCCTCCTTTTCTATTAGGTAGCCAGGCATCAGTGAAAAAAATAAGTAACAAAACAATAGAATATTTCACTGAAGTGGAAATTATTTGTTAAAAAAGTATGAAAATTACAGTCAAACCAGATACCAATGAGTAAACCAGTCTTCAACACCACCACTCAATTTTTTTCCAAGTATCATGTTTGTGCATTTCCTCCCTGTGTTAGCCTGCTAAGGCTTTCATAACAAAATACCAGAGACTGGGTGGCTTAAACAACATAAATTGTTTTTCTCACAGTTCTGGAAGGTAGATGTCCAAGGTCAAAGTGTCAGCATGTTTTGTTTCGTGGTGGCTTCTCTCCTGGGCTTGTAGATTGCCACCTTGTCACTCTCTCCTCGCATGGTCATCCCTAGATCCATCTTTTCTGTGAACAATTCTCCTTTTATAAAGATACCAGATACATTGATTTAGGCCCACCTGTAGGATTTTTTAATCTTACTTTCTCTTTAAAGGAAATGTGTCCAAACCATCACATTCTGAGATAGTAGGGTTTAGAATTTCAACATAGTAATTTGGGAGGGACATAATTCTGTCCGTAATAGTGCCATTATATTCTCCATGTGTGCACATGTAATACATATACATTACATTACGTGTGGGTTTTGTATATCTGGAGACTCAACGTTTCCTAAATATCATGAAACGAGTAGCTAAATGTACCCAGTTTTCTCCCCACTCTAACCATTGGACTATGCACTCTTTTTCTGTTAAGGACTGGGACCAACACAAGGGAAGTGACTAGCCATGGACCTGTAGGAAGGGCTGATCTTGTATTTGGGACTGAAGTCTCCTGTTTTCAATCTGTCATACAACAGGCTCCCCTTTATACTTTGTTATTCTGTACTGTCTCCTTTTGGGGGACCACTGAGAGGATGGTATTTTTGAAAAGATTTTATTTGTTCATTTGAGAGAGAGAGAGAGAGAGAGAGAGAGTAAGAGCAGGGGGGTGTGGTGAGAGGCAGAGACAGAGGGAGAAGCAGACTCCCCGCTGAGCAGGGAGCCGGGCGAGATACAGGGCTGGATCGCAGGATCCTGAGATCACAACCTGAGCCCAAGGCAGATGCTTAACCAACTGAGCCACCCGGGTGCCCTGAGAGGGTGATATTTTAATGTCAAAAGAAAAGGTAAAAACATCAGGTACCTGGGTGGCTCAGTCAGTTGAACATCCGGTTCTTGATTTTGGCTCAGGGTCATGATTTCAGGGTCTTGGGATCCAGCCCTTCACTGGGGTCTGTGATCAGTGGGGAGTCTGCTTCTCTCCCTCTTCCTTTGCTCGTACCCCTGCTCACGCTCTGTCTCTTTCTAAAATAAATAAATAAATCTTAAAAAAATTGTAGAAGGTGAAAAGAAAGACAGAAATCACATCAAATGGAAAGAAACATCTGATAAAGGGTTAAGATCCAAAATATATAAGCAACTCATGCAACTCAATAGCAAAAATAAACCAAACAACCCAGTGTTCAAAACAGCAGTAGATCTGAGAAATTTTTATAAAGAAAAGATACAGATGGCTGGCCAAAAATGCATGAGAAGATGCTCAACATCATAGCTGTTGGGAAAATGCAAAACAAAGCCACAATGTGATATCATGTCATCCATGTTAGACTGGGGACTATGACAAAGGCAAGATATAAGAAGTGTTGGTGAAGATGTGGTGAAAAAAAACAACAACAACAACCCTCATCCACTGTTGGTGGTAAATGGGTGCAGCCACAATGGAAAACAATATGAAAGTTCCTCAAAAAATTAAAAATAGAACTACCCTATTTTCTAGCAATCCTGGTTCTGGATTTCTCTGATGAAAACAAAAAACACTCATTTGAGAATATATATGAACCTCAAGTTAATTGCAGATTTATTTATAATAGCCAAGACATGGAAACAACCCAAGTGTCCATTGAAGGGTGAATGGATAAAGAAAATAGGAAATACACACACACACACACACACACACACACGCATGCACAATGGACTATTACTGTGCCATGAAAAGAACGAAATGTTGCCATCTATAGCAATGCAGATGGATTTTAAGGGCATTATGCTGAATAAAATAAACCCCATAGAGAAAAAGAAATACCATATGTCCTTACTTACACGTGGAATCTAAAAACAAACAAACAAACAAGCAAACAAACAGAAAAACCAAGTGCAGAGATATGGGGAATGGATTGGTGGCTGCCTGAGGTGGTGGCTGAGCGGTGGGCAAAAGGGTGAAATGGGTCAAAACATAGAAACTCTACTTATAAAATAAGTAAGTCACGGGGGATATAATGTACAACACAGTGACTCTAGTTATTAATACTGTACTGCAAATGTGAAAGTTGCTCAGAAAGTAAATCTTGAGAGTCCACATCACACCTAAAATTTCTGTAACTTTATGTAAGGTGATGGACGTTACCTAGATTTATTGTGATGATCGTATCATGATATACATATCAATACCAAATTATTATGTTATACACACACAAATAAAAAGTAGTGATGATTCGCTTTCTCTTCCTCAGTGACACGAGGTAACTCATCTACAAAGAAATGGCCCCACATCAAAAAAACCCCGAAATCTTGCCATTTGCAATGACGTGGATGGAACTAGAGGGTATTATGTTCGGCGAAATAAGTCAATCAGAGAAAGACAATTATCATATGCTCTCTCTGCTATGAGAAGTTTGAAAGGCAGGGCGGGGGTTCGTGGGGGGAAGGGAGGGAAAAATGAAACAAGATGGGACCAGGAAGGGAGACAAACCATAAGAGACTCTTAATCTCAGGAAACAAACCGAGGGCTGTTGGGTGGGGTGGCGGGGGGAGGGATAGGATGGCTGGGTGATGGACATTGGGGAGGGTATATGTTATGGTGAGTGCGGTGAACTGTGTAAGACTGATTATTCACAGACCTGTACCCCTGAAACAAATAATACATCATATGTTAATTTAAAAAAAGAAATAGCACCAAAGCTAATCCAGCATATAAATATGGTGTGTACACTTCCATTTCTTCTGTGTCAAAGCACAATCATCTCTATGAGATGTTCATAGTCAAGTCATCTCATTTGTTGGGGTGGGGGGAGAACACAGGAAGGACATATACATGTGCATATATTTGTTGAAATATTACAGCACTAGAAGTCAGATACTTTTTATTACTTTGCTCATTTCTCTTCACAACACTCTGTGAGGTAAGTATCAACCTGCCTATTTTACAGATGACCCACTATGAGGTCACACATATCTCTGTAGATGCATAATTTTCATTTTTTACAGGTTATCTTTTCCCAACGAAAAGACATTATTTTAGACGCAGTAACAAAACTTTTCTTCAAACCAGACTATGAAACAGTCACTATAGTGTGATCCCAATACTCTGTGAAAAATTCATATGTATGAAAAGAATGAAAGAACATATGAAAAGCTGTACATCCTACTTATGCCCTACATCTACATGTCATGGTTATTAAATGTGAATTAGAGGTCTACTGTGTGCCAGGCACTGTCAGTCTAATTCCACAGCTGCATCCATGTCTTCCTTCTCTTGGTATCTAGACTGGATAACTGGGAATGTCCACAGGCAGCCAGATTGGATGTTAATGCCCACCACATGCAGTGATGAGGTTTGACCTCAAACGGACTCCATCCCAAGCAAGTTAAGCCAGGGCTAAACCCTGAGTCCTGTAAATCTAGCACCTAAATGGGAAATGATGCAGTTGAATGGGGCTAGATTGAACCTTGAGAAAGTGAGGCAACTTGTAGCCCATACCTTTACCCTCTTGAATAACACTCAGAGGCTATAACCTTCCTCTGAGGAGACCTCTATCCCAGGTACAGGGTGAAGGACAAGGTAATACCTGTGTGGCTTCAGCCTTGGTTGTCTCATGGGTGGGAAATAGAAGTTTCACTTTTTAGTCCATGGTCAGGTTGTATGGTAAATTTTGGAAAATATCTTGTGTCTGTTTTATGCCTAGGGTATTGGTCTTCCCATTTAGTCCTGAGGGGCGTCCATCTGAGGTGCTGTGGAGTTACTGCTTCATGTAATACCTCATCTCCCAGTTGTGGGGGCCTGCACTCAGATCCATAGGGGAAAGGGGAGAAATGAGGTTCTCAAAGACAAGCACAAAACCAGGACCCTGACCTCAACATCTAATTCTCCTGACTTAGTGACATGGTTTTCACAGATTTTTCACAAGAAAGTCACCTCCCCCACTGTTCCTCTTAGAGCTGACACCCCAGTATGATCCATCTCTCTCTCATTTCTTTCCTGTTCACAGAACTAGACCCAGTGAAATTCCTTTATAACCTAGTGGTACAGTAAACTTGTCCAACTATGACTAAAACCCCAGAAGCAATTAGGGAAAAGAGTGATATATTTAATTTCATTAAAAAATTGCGTGATGGCATGCAGAAAAATGAAATTGGACCATTTCCTTACACCACACACGAAAATAGACTCAAAATGGATGAAGGACCTCAACGTGAGAAAGGAATCCATCAAAATCCTTGAGGAGAACACAGGCAGCAACCTCTTCGACCTCAGCCGCAGCAACTTCTTCCTAGGAACAACGCCAAAGGCAAGGGAAGCAAGGGAAAAAATGAACTATTGGGACTTCATCAAGATCAAAAGCTTTTGCACAGCAAAGGAAACAGTCAACAAAACCAAAAGACAACTGACAGAGTGGGAAAAGATATTTGCAAACGACATATCAGATAAAGGGCTAGTATCCAAAATCTACAAAGAGCTTAGCAAACTCAACACCCAAAGAACAAATAATCCAATCAAGAAATGGGCAGAGGACATGAACAGACATTTCTGCAAAGAAGACATCCAGATGGCCAACAGACACATGAAAAAGTGCTCCACATCACTGGGCATCAGGGAAATACAAATCAAAACCACAATGAGATACCACCTCACACCAGTCAGAATGGCTAAAATGAACAAGTCAGGAAATGACAGATGCTGGCGAGGATGTGGAGAAAGGGGAACCCTCCTACACTGTTGGTGGGAATGCAAGCTGGTGCAACCACTCTGGAAAACAGCATGGAGGTTCCTCAAAAAATTGAAAATAGAGCTACCTTATGACCCAGCAATTGCACTCCTGGGTATTTATCCTAAAGATACAAACGTAGTGATCCAAAGGGGCACGTGTACCCGAAT
>RCUC01139263.1:0-11678 GCA_003697995.1 Taxidea taxus jeffersonii
GCCAATGTGGAGAGGTGAGGTGTAGGGGAGAGACTAATATTTGACCGTCTCCTACCCCATCTACATTATCTCACAGACTCCCCATAACAGCCCCTGGGGGGAAGCTTCACTTGTCACCCCAGTTTATGGAAGGGAAGTTTGACACATTGAGAGGGGGGTCTAGTGGTCAAGATCACAAACTGTGGCCTGCAAAGCTAGCTGGGATGGGCCTGGATCTGAGGGGCCCTTGGGCTTGTGCCCCTCCCCAACTCCACATTGCTTCAGTGCACTTGGAAGGCATTCAACCCACACTTGCTGAATGTATGAAACATCCCTCACTTGCCATTTCTGGCCCAGTAGGTCTCCATTTCAGACTCTCTGGCATCTTGGTAACTCCCAGAAGCAAATGGGTTGTGCCTGATTGCAAAATTCTTCTTGGTAATTGTTGGCAACTCACCCGTCTTACTACTACTATTAAGAAATAGTCCACCTTTCCATCCAGATCTCAGTCCTTGGTTCATTTACCGGGATTGATAAGGTTCTGTTGCTTTGTGAGTAGGGCAAGAGTATCCCAGAAGTCCGCATTTTCTAGTTCATGGTATTGCACGCCTACTGAGCGCTCACTGTTTTCTAGGCATTGGTGCGTGGCTTTTGGATCCTTCCAGCACACCTAGGCACTATTTCCCTTCCCAAGTGAGAGACTGTGGCTGTCACTAAGGGCCAGAGAATGCAGGCTTGCCGGAGGCCACACAGCTGGAATCCACTCCAGGGAGGGAGTCCTGTCCACACCAAAGGGCTATCCCCACATGACTTGACTTTCATGGCAGATTCTGTCCTGTAAGGGGTGGGATTGATGGAGGGCATGAGTCTCAGGCTCCAGTGAACCCCTGAAGGCCTTGTCCACTGGGAGCTCACTAACGAAAGGGGGTAATACCTAGTTTGCCAGCTCTGACCCTCCCTGCTGTGTGACCTTGGCCAAGTCCCTTAACCAGTCAGCGCCCTAGCTTCCTTGTCTGTAAAACAGGGCTGATCATAGTACTTAACCTCATAGGGTTGTTATGAGGATTGAACGAATGAATATTGGTAATGTACAAAGTAATATGTGTAAAGGTCAGGGCTTGCACATAGCAAGTACTGTATGTGAGTTTGTTAAAGAAGTAAAATGAACAAATCTGGCAGCTTATAATCAATAGTAAAAGGGCTATGAGGAAAAGGCCCACCGTATTTTGGGAACCCAGAGGAGAGGCATCTAACTTGGACCTTAATCAGGGAGGGCTTCCTGGGGGAAGCAGTGAGTGGACTCTTGATCTGAGGAGTAGTGGGAAGGTAAATCACTTCCCTAACCAGCTCTTAGTTTCCTGTCTCATCAGGTGGAGCCGTGGTAGTAACCAGTCATTTCCTGGGACTTCTTGTTATAACTTATCAATGTGCTCAGCACCACAGTGTCCTGGGGATTTGAGCAGAAATCTGTGTCTTTAGGGACCCACGATTGAGGGTGGTGGGCCAAGAGGGTCCTGAATCTTCTCTAAAGATAGAAGACCCTGGGCAGGTAAAGAGAAATCTCTTGTTGTACAGGACATAGCAAGGCCCTCCTGGCCTGCATAAAGACAAAGATGTCTTTGGAAGAAATAAAAAAGGAAAAAAAAAGTAAAGGAGAAGCAGGCAGGGAAATGATTTTCTCAGCCGGCGTTCTCAGGGAATTAAATCTTGTTTTTCGTCACCACGGAGTGGAATAATCCAATATATTAAAGCAGAAGCCCCCCCTCCTATTTATTGCCGTGACTTTGACCTAACTGTCTTGGGCTGCATTTGGAATCAGATGGTCCCGGGGAAGGGAAGAGGGAGGGAGGCATCGGCCCCCTGGATCAATTACTCTGCTCTCCGACACCGGAAAAATGAATTATTCCCCCCAAAGCAGGCTCCTCATCCGATGAATTCTGCACTGCAGAGCTGGCGGAGTTACGCCAAATTGGATTTGGTCTTTGCAAGACAATTTAAAACCAGGTGGAGTGTGCATGTCGGCGGGGAGTGTCTGATAACCACGGGGGCCTCTGTCGCCTGGCTGGGGAAGCCCCCTGCTCACAGTACTCTGGGCTGGGGGGGCGGTAAGAGGCAGTCATCTCACCTGCCCAAGAGGCCACCTGCATTTTGCAGGAGTGAGACATTTTGTTCCCAGCCTGAGGCTCAGAGAGGTGAGGTTGTCTGTCTGAGACCACACAGCGAGCTAGTAACTATGGCAACCTGCTACCTTTTTGTCCCTCCCTCTCTGGGCCAGGCTGAAAATGGCCTCAAATCCATCCCACTGCCCCTGGCCACTCTCCCCCACCAAACTGGGGAACAAATTGGGATTGAGAGCTTTTCACTCTGAGATACTGGTCCTGCCCAGGTGTAGTTGTGTGACCTGGGACGAGTAGCTCAATTTCTCTAGGCATCCGTGTCCCAATCCAAAAAAAACGGGTTTACTAAAATCCTTGTACTGGCTGCCATTCTGTCAGCTGCAAATGACAGAAAGGCCATTTGGAGTGCTTTAATGAAAAAGCAGATTTGGGGCTCACGTAACAGAAAAGCCCAGTGTAGAGTTCTCTCAGGTATAGCTGCATCCAGGGGCTCTAATGGCATATTCAGGATTTGGGTTTTCTCTTTGTCTCTTGGCTCTGTGTGGCTTCATCCCAGACAGGCTCACTCTGGAAGGGGCCCGGCACCCCCAACATTAAGTCTAGTGGGTTCCCGCACCCACCTCTGAGCCAGTCATGCCCCTCTCGTGGGCAAGACCTGGTATAGACTCACCCAGGGAGGACCACAGGCTGGGAGAAGGCAGTAGAGGGCTGTGGGGCTTGAAGAAGGGGGACTGGGTCCTGGGACAGAGCCCCACCGCTCATGGGCTCCAGGTGAGAATGAGCGGCTGTTGGACACAGCACGAGGCGTAGGACAAGCAGTCTGCCAACCACGGTCCTGCTGTCAGTGAGTGCTGCCAATTCTCAGTGAGGACGATGCGGTGTCAGCCTGAGCAGGATACAACGGGCTCTGCCTCCCTCATGGTCTCCCGCTCCATCTGCTCCCCCAGCCCGCCCCCAGGCCAGATCCCAGCCTTGGCCCTCTGCCTGGCCAGGGGTCCCTAGGGAGGGGCGGTTTCCTCACCCCACACAGCCCAGGAGTTGCCGAGATTGCATTTTCACTAATGATGTGGGGAAGAGAGGAAAAAGCTAGTCCGAGATGGAGCTATTTTAGCTGAAAAACCCTCCCCCTGGATTTGAGCAGGTTTTTCAGGGCTAATGAGCTGGGGCCGAGGGAGTTGCTGGGGAGGGGACCGAAGCTGGGGCTTTGCAGGAGCTGGAGATCTGGCCAGGGAGAGAGGGGTGGGGGCAGAGGGGGCTCTATGCCCCCTGAGCCGAGAGCTTCTCAGCCAGCAGTGGCACTGCCAACTGTCGAGGGGGAGCTGCCCTCCTCGATGCCCCATCGGTGTCCCATCCCTCTCATGCAGGAACTATCTCAATGGCCAAGACAATTTTGCCAGGCTCGATTATATCTAGCCTGTATTGTGAAAGCCCTAGGTATCTGTTTTATTTTTCCCAAATATAAAGTCATGTTATAATACTACGGTTGCCTTTTTATGTTATAAGCCTTTCCTCCCAACACATGCTGAGAGAGTCTGATGAACTCTATTGTATCCATTAGACACCTGCCCCAGGGATCAAGGAAGGAGGAGGAGGAGGAGGACAAGGAGGAGGAAGAGGATGGGAAAGAGGAGCAGTCCTATTTCCTACTCACCATAGACTGCCGGCACATTCTGTCTTAGGTGTTTTCACTCTAGGCACTCCCTATTCTGTGCCTTTCCAGGTACAGATGAGGAAACTGAGGCCATGTTACAGGAGGGAATGAACATGCCTCCCTTGAGAGTCAGCCACCTCGGTTCTGGGATCAGATGTGTGTGGAGGGGGAGGTTGCATCCTACACCATTGTCCTCTGGGTGGAGGAGAACCCAGGCTGGGGAGGGGTGTGCGTGCATCGGGAAGACTCTGGGGGGGGGGGGGGTGTCTTCAGGTGCCTGATCTGACTGCATGGTCCATGGGACCTCAGGAAACCAGAGGAATTGGTGCTGACACACAGAGCAGCAAACCTGGGGTCAGGTTCTGGGAGCTGCCAGGTATGGGTGCAGAGTGACCAGCTCCAACCCTTGCTGGCTGTATGACTCTGATTAAGACTGCAGATTTCTCTGAGCTTGTTTTCTCCACTGTCAAATAGTGAGCAAGACTGGGCTTACCTTGTTAGGTGGTCATGAGAAGGAACTTGGATGGTGTGTAAGGCACAGTGCAACCCCTGGCATGGTTAGGGCTCAAAACAAATATTCGATTTCATGAGTATTATATCTCCTCTAGGGCATAAAAGCTACTTGAGGGCTTTGGAAGAGGGGCCAGGGCTAGAGGCCTTATGAAGGGCAGGGGTGGGGTCATCCAAGGCTGCTTCCTGTAGTCCACAGGGGTTTGTGAAAGGAGCAACAGAGGTGGTGTGGGAGATGGAAGCTTATGGACCTATGGAGGGGTGGGGCACCTGGGGTAGTGTGGAGGCTGGGTCTGGGGGAGTTCAGAAGTGCTCTGCCTCCAAGACTTTCCAGAATCCCTTCCGTCTCCTCTGGCTGCCCCCACTTTCCAGCCATCAACTGTCGTAGTGGGCGTGGTTGGAAAAAATGTAGGCAGCACTTGGGTTCATATGTGTCTTTACTCCTAGTGAGCTGGAGGGCTTTGCACAAATTCTTTACCCCTTAGAATCTCAGTAAGATTTTTTTTTAATGGACATCATGATACCTACTCCAGAGTTAAGTTTCTCCTGTGTACAGCACTGGACACACTCCAGGTGCTCACCAAGGACTGGTACTGATCTGGTTTGGATGTGTGTAGGGAGGGGTTCAAGTCTCCTAGGAGGTCCTGCACATACTGGAGAGGTGGGGGTCTCTGAAGGGGGCCTCATTGGGCACAGCTTCCCCTAAAGGCTGTGGCTCAGGGGACAGAGCACAGAGCCTCAGATGAGAAATGCTGGGAAGGACAGTGAGGGGGTGAAAGCAGAGGAGTTGTCTGGGGAGGTGAAACTTTAGCCTTGCCGAGCCCAGGTGTGTCCTGCCTTGAAAGCACCTATTGCAGGTGTGTAGAGCCTGGTGGCGGCAGTACGCACAGCCATCTGCCTTCTTACATCTGGCTGAATCCCCGTGGTTTCAGTTCAGGCTCCATGTTTTTCCCTGAGAGGGCACTGGCCCTCCTTGTCTTCTGCCAACTGCCCTGCCCTTCTGAGTAAGGTGGCCTGGGGCAGGAGGACAGGGAGAATGGGACTTCCTGAGTCCAGAGTTCAAGTCCACATACTGCTGCTTTTTCCAGGGGCCTTAGGCGAGTTACTCTACTTCTCTGACTCAGCTTCCTTCCCTATAAAATAGGATAATAGTACTTAGTACATGGAACACCTGCTGGAACCAGTGAGGGGGGTGGTTGAGAACCTGCTTTATGAACTGTTAATATTCTGTAAATACGTTTCGACTGGAAGAATTTTCTCTCCCTTGTCTCCAAACCCTCCCTTGGAGACACTGTTTTATGGAGATTCTGAGCTACAACCTCATGTCCCCCCTGTCCCCCAATTTCTAATATCTTCAGGAGGATGTTCACCCTGTCTATTGGCCCTGGGGTGGGCTGGAGCTCTAGGCCTGACCTGATGCACAGTGTGTGCTCATTCCAGTATTGCAGGGAGAAGCTGGCTTTGGAGAAGCCACAAGTGGCCAGCTGGGATATATTTGAATGGACCGCCTGTCCCTTGCCTTCCAGATCCACTTGTGATCAAGTAGAACTAGGGCTGAGGGAACGAGAGGGCAAAGCTTTATTGCCCGCACTTCAAAGTCCAGATAACAAAAGTTCAGAGAAAACCAGAACCCAAAAAGAGAGCAGGGATCAACCAGAACAACATAAGCCTCAGACACACATACTGGAGCCCAGCAGCTAGACTACTGCTGAGGATTTTCTGTGTTGATATGGGCTGGAGGTCTGGGCACACTTCCTTTCAGTGCCTCTTCCCCTTGCCCTCGGTTTAATCACTTTGGGATATGGGGAGGCCGAACCTTAGGAGGACATTTGGGCCTTTGGGGTCTGCCTTGGGTGGTGGTGGTGAGGTTTTCAGAGCAAAGGAGGCAGGCTGGGGGGACAGGAAATAACTCACCTGGAACTAAGAGCAAACAATAGGCATGGTTCAGCACCACGGACAGCAACCCCCCCCACACCCACCCCCCCCCCCCCCCCAGCGGAAGAATCCAGGAATCCAGGAGTGGAAATCCTGAATGGGAGAACCACAAGACAGCAGGGTAGCATAGCCTAAGGGAAGGAGAGTGGGGGGCACAAGGATTAAAAGACATTCATGTAAGCCCACACCAGTGCTGGACACCTTAATACATTACTCCGACTTGGCCTTACCTTCATGTTTGTTTTACCGCTGAGGCAACTGAGGCTCATCAAGGTTAAGCAAGTTGTCCCAGGTCACACAGCTAGTTCGTGTAGAGAATGGACTTCCATGAAGGTTTGTCTTGCTCTAAAATCTCTTACTATGACTCTGATCAGACAGAAGAGGCACAGCCTCTGTACACTTGTGACAAAAATGACTCGTATCTCTGAGACCCTCCTTTCTCCTGGAAGGAGACCTAGCATTCACTGTTGGCTTTTTTTTTTTTTTTAAAGCACTTAAAGAACAGACCAGAACTGATAGCTAGATTAAACCTGCTGAGAGCGCCTGTTTAATTGAAAATGCCATCTGTAATTTAAATATCAGAATCAGGATGGTTATTAGAGCCGCCTTGAAGACTGGAGCTCATTTCACAGTTTCAAAACAGACCAAGAAAAGCAGCAAATGGACCATGGCCTGCGGCGTTGTGGAGCGATTAATAACTTCTCTGGTCCTGCTGAGCTCTGGCTCCCACCTCAGCCCCCACAGAGGGAGTCTGGCTGGGAGCTTGGGGCTTAGGTTCCAGGACTCAGCCTCCTGCCTTCCCCACTCCACATCTCTGCTCCAGCCTTCACTCACCTGCAGGGTGCTCTTTTCAAAGTATAAATCTCATCTTGCCCGTGTTCAGAGTCTTCCTGACATTTTTAGGGTGAAATCCCAATCTTTTAGCCTAGCATTCAAGGGCTCTGGAAGGCAAGGCACTGCCCACCTCTCCATCTTCAGCTCCTGCTATGGGCTGATGTACACATCCTGAATGCCTCCAGGTCTTTGCACAGGCTGGGTCCTCTGCCTGCAAAACCATCGCTTTTCTTTTCTACCTTGTAAGCACCATTTATCATTCATGACTCAGCCCTAGTGTTGCCACCTCTGGGAAGCCTTCCCTGGCTGCTCCATAGCTCCCCAGAGCACTGAGCCAGGCAAGGGTAAGGGCTTCCTTGTTGGTCTCCCATGGTCCCTTTGCTCACCTCCATAACTGACTTATCACAGTGCTGTCTTTTCCCATTCTCTTATATTATGAACCCTTCAACGACAGAGATGATGCCTTGTTCATCTTGAGGCCTGGTGCCCTCAATCATGATAGCTAACATCTATTGAGGTCCTACTATATGTCAAGTACTACCATCAGTCCCATTTTAGAGACGGGAAAACTGAGGCATAGAGAGTAATTTGTTATAAGCCAGATGGCCACTAGTGGCAGAGCTGGGATTGGAGACAGTCTGCCTCCAGAGGCCAGGTTCTTAGCTACTATGATATAGTGTTTCATTCTGAGCCCTCAGAGCTCACTGGTGTTCCAGTCTCCCCTTGGGGAAGAGATGCTATAACAAAATGATTGGGCATAAACTCCAAACGGAGTTCAGCCAGGCCCTTCCTGTGATGACTTTCCTCTTCTTGGATTCAGTCTTGGTACTTCTTCCTTGCAAGAGGGGCCTGCAGGAGGGGTCACTGTGCCCAAGGCCCCCATGGCTTTAAAGCAGGCATTCTTTTTCCCTCTTCCACCCTTCCATAGGCAACTCTGCCTGTCCACACTCTGTCTATGATCCCCCAGTTTGTACTTAACAAAGCAGTAGGGTGCAGTGGGACAATGAGGGCTGGTGTCCCAGCCTTCTACTTATAGTCATGGGACCATAGCAGGACATTTTCCCCTTTCTGACCTCACCATCTTCATCTTTGAAATGGGGTCATAGTAGTATCTGACTCAGAGTGTTGAAGATTAAATGAAAGCCCGGAGGCACAGAGTTGAGCAGGGACACATGGCAAAGGTCCAATGTATGATAACTATAATATTCATTCATTCACTCATTCATTCATTCTTTCCTTCTTAGCCTATGTCCAAGGGGAGCAGACTGTGCCTGCTCTGTGTTCCTGGGCCCCCAACAACAAGTTTTGAGACACTTTAAACTGCTTAGTGGAAGGAGAGTTTCCAAGATTACATGCTTGGTCTGAGACTGGCACTAAACCCATCGTGCTTTCAGCATGGCCCCTGTCTCCTGACCCCTCCTGCCCACACCCCATCTTCATGTTCTGTCTGCCCTCTGCCCTGCTCTGTACCCCAGCGTTCTCTTCCCTGGGGTTATCATGCAGCCAACTACTCCCACAGCCAAGAGAAAAACAGAGAATCTCACTCTAATTAGATGGGTTTCTGTCTCTCCAGGTCTTCACTTCTTGCATGTTCTTGACTTGTTAGAGGAAATCGTGTATCGACATTGGTATTGATTTGCATAATTCAGATATAATTAGGAGAAAGATTTGCCAGAGTGGCAGGCAGCAGGACTGGTGCTGCTGTATCCTGCTGACCTTGGGGAAACCTCGGAACTGGGCCTTTTACCCTCACCAAGTTCGTGAATCCCGTTCTCTGCAGAGCCCTATAGGCACTCGTCCCCTGAAATTTACTCGTCTGTGGGGTTTCAAGGCATAGGAGAGCCCTCTTACCCCCAAACTATCTCCTTGCTTGGCCCAGCATCTGGCATTCTATGAAGGCCATCATGTGGGGGTTTGTTGGGGATGTCGGAAGACATTACACTGGCCAGGAGGACAGGGTCCAGTTTGCTTACTATGCCTACCTTCTTCAGGGAGGAAGAGGACCTTGGGGTGGTGTCTCTTTGACAGTGGGAGAAAGGGAAAGCAAAACCAAGCGGTGCTTGAAGCAGGCGACTAGAAATTGGTGTGACCCAGTGAATTATATCACTGCCATGATGAAAAGTGGTGGTGCATCCTTGGAAAGATTAGGAAGATAACGACGCAGAGAAATAGAAGAAAATGCACAGCCATGCCTATTCTGTCATCATTCCTTCGTGCCTTCATTTATTCATCTATTCATTCACGAATGTTTATTGAGGGGTTATTATGTGCCAGGCAAATAGTTAAGAATCAGGTATTGACACTGGGAAAACAGAGGTGATCTCTTATCACTGTAACTGGTAAATTTGGTTCTTATACCGTCCAGCCCAGGAGGGTGGATTTGCCTCCAAGATATGGATCCTGGGGGAACTAGTGCCCAGAAAACTATATGATACTCCCTTTGAATTGTGCCTCTATTTCCCCCATGAGCTGGTTCTGTTCCAGGAAGGCAAGTGACAGCATGGGGATTGGGTGAGTGTGGGGAGTGGGGCTTCACAGGAAGCAAGAAGATGGGCAGGGAGTTTCCCTACCCAACCCCTGCCCCCACTCCTGGCCCAGTGTGACCCTTCCTATTCCCACACAGCCCCTACAGAGTGGCTGCCACCAGAAGCCATAGCCAATTTCCCCAGGGAGCAATCTCCAGGCCACTGATTTACTCGTTAGCTGTCACCACGGGCACTGAATAATAAGGCCTCTTTCTGCGGAAAGGATATTAGAGGCTGAGATGGGAAGGGCTAGGGCAGTGTGATATTTATTTCCCCGGCATTTGCTGCTATGAATAACGGGGCTGTCTCTAACCTGCTCTCACATGGCACCACATGCCCATCTCTGGGTCCCATGATACTTTCCCAGGGTCCTGGGGTGGGGGGTGGGGGTCTGGGAGGTGGGGGGTGCTGGCCTGGTGATCATGATTTAGGCTGCTTGTCATGCATGTGCGTGGGCTGAGAGGGGGAGGCTACCTTCCTTCGTTTGGAGCGGTCTCTATGATTCGTTCATTCACTCATTTGGCACACACTCTTAAACATCTGCTATTTCCTGCTGTACTCTGGGCTGGGGGCTGCACATTCAGGGGTGAACCAGCCAAGCCTGGCCCCTGTCCTGGGGAGCCCTCCCTCTGCTACCACCTGGGAGGTGAGATGGCACTGAGCACTGGTGGGGACTGGGAATTGATGGTTTCTACATTCTCTGTCCTGCCTGTCTCCCACAACCCCACTCCATGCCATCTCTGTCCTGATGGCTAAACAAGATATGCAATCCCTAAATACTCCCGCCCAGGAGGGTGGGGTGTGCCAAGGCCCTCCTCCCAGGTAAACCCAGACATGTCCTCAAGAATACCCATGTTGTAAGGCTGGGCTCCCCCTCATCCTTTTGACCTCAGCTTCAGTGTCGGCTTCTCGAAGAGACCCTGACCATCCTAGCTACGGTATGTTTCTCTGTTCCCACAGTCTTCTTTTTCACTTTATTTTCTGCTTATTTCTTGTTTCTTTCACTAGAATGCAAGCTCTGTGAAGATGGGAAAGAGGGATTTAGCAGTCTGGAGTACAATTTCAGATGCTTCTTCATCATTTCCTCATTGTGGCCCCCGATTCCTGACTGAGGAAGACCTCACCCCCAGCTGCTTTCTTTCCGTTAACTCACTGGGGGTCCACATGAGGTCCCTGGGCTCTGAGTCAGAGCCCAGATTTTGCACCCTGGGTGTGCTGCTTATTAGCTGTGGGATCATGGAGAGGGAGCAGAAGGGATAGCTTGGGACAGAAGCTGTGGGAGCAAAGGGAGCCCACTCTCCCAACTCCTAGCCCAGCACTCTGTGGCTCCATATGCCCTGGCATAATCTTCCTAGGCACTCTGAGGCCTTGCCTGCCTTGCATTAAAAAAACACTTTAGATATTATTCAAAATTTCATCTAAATTCTAATTAGCTAAGGGGCACCTGGGTGGCTCAGTCAGCTAAGCATCTGCCTTCGGCTCAGGTCATGATCTCAGTGTCCTGGGACTGAATCCTGCATTGGACTCCTGTGCTCTCTCTCTCCTTCTTTCTCTCTCAAATAAAATCTTCTAAAAAGATAAATTCTAATTAGTTAACACACAGTGCAAAATTGGTTTCAGGAGTAGAATTCAGTGATTCATCACTTAACGTACAACACCCAGTGCCTATCACAAGTGCCCTCCTTAATGCCTATCCAGCCCCTCCTCCACCCGCCTCCCTCCATCAACCCTCAATTCTCTATCATCAAGGGTCTCTTCTGGTTTGTTTCCTTCTCTCTCTTTTTGTTCCCCCTTCCCATATGCTCATCTGTTTTGTTTCTTAAATTCCACCTATGAGTGAAACCATATGGTATTCGTCTTTCTCTGACTTAGTTCGCTTAAAATAACACACTCTAGCTCCATCCACATCATTGCAAATGGCAAGATTTCATTCTTTTTGATGGCTGAGTAATATTCCTTGTATATTTAGCTCACCTCTTCTTTATCCATTCATCTGTCGATGGACACTTGGGCTCTTTCCATAGTTTGGCTATTGTTGATTCTGCTGCTGTAAACATTGGGGTCCATGTATCCCTTCAAATCAGCATTTTTGTATCTTTTGGGTAGATACCTAGTAGTACAATTGCC
>RCUC01139264.1:0-40144 GCA_003697995.1 Taxidea taxus jeffersonii
GCCATCCAACACAACCATGCTAGCACAACATTTACGGAAACAAAACAAGAACATCATCTCATGCCCGGAAAACAATGCCCCAATAAGTATTTTCCCCTTAATGCAGTGAGAGGCTGCCCAGACGACACTGCTTATTCGAAAGATCCCACGGTAATTGAATGAACCCTTGAGTGCACATTAGAGATTAATATTTTAAGAGCTGGCATTTTACAGACATTCTAAGAATGACATTCAATGTGTGTCACAAAAGGCAGAGTCTTCTGTAGATTAAAAATGCCACCACTCATGCAGGAAAATCATAAGAAATCCACAGACATCAGATGTGGAACTGGATATTAACATGGTAATCCATGTTGGAAAGCATCCCTTCCCCAGGGCTGGGGAAAGAAGTGGACCATAAGAATGGCATTTTACTTGCTTCCTGGGCTCCTTCTCAAGTGTGGTCAAGATGAGGAAGGAAGTTTTATGAGCTGGAGGGTACTGTGCTTAACTTTTTTTTACCTTACTCCTGAGAAAGGTAGGCAGAGAGAATGGGGAGTAACCAAGTGGTCCCTAGCTCTAAGTCCCTAATGGGGCTGCAGTGACAAATGAGGTCTTGTATCTAGTTAAGCAGAGAGGCAGCTGGGGTTCAAATAAAAGAAGTGCTATTCCCAGAACTTCCCTCTCACATTACGGTCCTGACATCCAAAACTATGGCCAGTGAAACCGCAGACAAGGGCAGCTCCCAAGAGGAGCCATTTCATGGGGGCCAATGAGCAACAGCATCCCCTCAGAGCTCCTACCTGCTCGTGGCATCTCATCTGCCTGGGCCACAACCACTAACACAAATCTAAGGCCCAGTAACCAGTGCAGCAGGCCTAGGCTTCCAACTCCATCACCCTTCCTGATGAGAAAGGAAAAGGTGTGGAAGAAATGCAATCAATCTGGGTCTTGTGTCCAAATACAAGGTGTAGGGCAGGAAGCAGCTGACTGAGTTTACTATCTCTACCTAGGTGGCATTGATGAAGTTTACTTTGAGAGCCCAACTGACACACTCTTTTTCCATTCCATGATCAAGGCCAAGAGACAGGGGACCTAATTCCAGAACATTCCCTCTTCTTCTAGAAGGAGTTTCTGGAATCTCGCAGGAGAGAGGCATGGCTGCCTATACTGTTGAGCATGGAGGTGCTAAGATGCAGCTGTGAGCTTTAAACACCAACTCTTCTCAGGGAGCCGGAAGCCAAGAACCACGCAAGGGACACTAGAGTGGGCGACAGGTAGGGAGCAAACAATCAATTCTGGAGTTCAACCGCGGGATCAGTACTCCAAGCCTGTCTGGTTGTCGTCACGTCTGCCACACTTTCCTGCTGCATCCCAGTCACGACAAGACCTCTGAGACTTTAGGCTGGGCTGGAGGGCTCTGCCTTAATGACCTCCACTGGGAGTCTCAGTCCTGCGATTCCCAGTCCCAGCAGCTCTCTGTGTTCCAGCTCTTCAGTGAGGAGTCTGCTGGAGGGACGGAAATCTCAACACACACTGGATGTCAAGGGGACTCCCAACTCACATTGGCTAAATGGTCTCCCCAGCCTGAGGACCCTTCTGCTCCTCCTGCCAACATCCAGCCCTGGCTGGGGCTGTCTGAAGCTGCTTCTTATCCTCAACACCAGCAGCTACATATGTGGCTGCCTCTGGCACAGCTGCAGAACCTTCGGTGTTCTCCCCAGTATCTCCTGAGCTCTCTAGAAACCTCTCAGTCGCCGGGACCACACTGTAGTGTCATGTGCCAAACACCACTCTTGGGGGGAGCTTGCATCAGGGTCTCTGCTGAGCCCCAGGGGGCCATTTGGCTCTCTGGAGGACCCTCGTCCCAAGTCCCCTCGGGAGTGAGATACCTCACAGCACAGACTCCACAAAGGACTGAGCGGCCCTCGCCCCCACAGCTCTGGGTGAGCTCAAATACTTCCCAGGGAAGCACCTAGTGCTCATGTACATCACCCTTTGAGGGCACAGGTTTCCAGAAAAAGAAGCATTCTAATAGGGACTCTGAGTTGCACCTGTGGAACTGACATCGCTTAACTGCTCCCAAATCATGCCTATGTGTATTTGTGCTTGTCAAAGGAATGTGCCTATTAAAAATACGCTGAGGACCAACCACGGGCTAGGCCCTGTGACAGACACTGAAATGGCAAAAAGGGGAAGAGAAGCGGCCTGCCTGGGCTAGACAGACTGAGGCAGAGTTAGACATCCAGAGCTACAGTTAGAAATTGCAAATAAAAGCAGAAAATAAATAAATAAACAGACACAGCCCAGAGATCTAAGCAACACACACGAAATGGGGGCATGCAGGGGAAGAAGGGGTTGATTCTGCAAGGGAGGATTCACAGAGAAGCCCACATCTGAGGTGGGGTAAGAAGGGACACAGAGGGAAGGCTCTATTTTTTCTTTACTGACCAGCTGAACCAATTCCCATACTACTGACGAACTCTCACCAAAGCCAATGTCAGAGGAGAACAGTTATCACTGCCGGCTCAAATCTTCGAGGAAAAATACTCTTAGGGGTTGATGATTTTTTAAATGTAATCAAAATGGTAGGCTACAAGGGGACATGTGGGCACATGAGACACAAAATGAAATGACGCTTTTTTAACGAGTTCCCTGGGAACCAAGGGCATCTAGACATGGCACCTCGCTGGATGTTGATGCTGATGCCCCGGGAGTGCACCTGGCTCAACAGGCAGGGCCCTGGGTATGTGCCGTGCTCTCCCTCCACCTCCATCACCCTGAACAGCTGTGACCCAGGCAGGACCAGAAAGCCTCCCTCTTGGAGATGCATTTACAATCTATGTCCAGCTCACCTCATAGGACTGCATATGGTGATCAAATAAAACAAAAGGAATGAAAAGGAACTGAAAATTCATGTAAAAAATGATGATTCTACGAACAGTATATGGAACATAGTATACTAAGAATACTATTATCTATAATAATCACGGAAATAATTTCCACTGAGTTAACTATTTTGCTTAATAAAGAGGACAGAGAAAAACCAGACTGCTCACTTAAGCCAGGCACTGTGCTAAACATTTTTTTTAAAGATTTTATTTATTTATTTGACAGACAGAGATCACAAGTAGGCAGAGAGGCAGGCAGAGAGAGAGAGGAGGAAGCAGGCTCCCTGCCGAGCAGAGAGCCCCATGCGGGGCTCAATCCCAGGACCCTAGGATCATGACCTGAGCAGAGGCTTAACCCACTGAGCCACCCAGGCACCCCTGTGCTAAACATTTTATAGGTGTTAATTCAATCTTCAAAACTACCCTGGGAACTCCCCCACCCCCCACTCCAATTTACACATGAGTAAAATGAAGCCGAGAGAGGTTATTTACTTTCCCAATCAAAGAGCAGGCAGACTTCTTCTGTGCTGCACCAGAGAGCAGAGCCTGGACCAACCGATGTACATTACAAGGAAGATTTTTTCTTCAGTCTGAGCTGTCTAAAGGCAGAAAAGGCTACAAACAAAGCTAATGGTGGAGGGGAGATGGAGATTGAGGTCTGATTCCAAAATGCATGCTTTTTCACTAAATCAAGTGGATTCTCCAAGATAACTATGGATGTTAGGCATAGATAATTATATGCTTAACATTAAAAACACAGTTAATATCTAATCCAGTATTTTTTAGCTTTCAAAAATGTCTATTGAGTCCCTAGTAGGTGTCACTCACCATGCTCAGTGCTTTAGACACTATTTTACTTCATTTAGATGGTACTTCAGCATTTTAGTGCCTCAGAGTCATTTTTGTGAACCTAAATTATACTTGTAGCAGCAAAGTATAACAGTTCTAGATTACAGAGTGCCCAATTTACTACAAGATGACAAAAAATCCAGTGCTTTTTCCACTCAAGTAAATCCAGTGGAAACTTACTATATCACCTCAAAGTTCAGAGGGAAGAAGAAAGGATCTTGGAGGCCATCTTGTGTATAAATCCCCTGTACTACACCCACAACCAGAAGTCGCCCAGCCAAACCCTCAACACTCCAAGTGGCCAAGAGTTCTCCATTTCTTGAAAAAGTCTTTTTCACATTTTTTCTTTTTTTTTTAAAAGATTTTATTTATTTATTTGACAGATAGAGATCACAAGCAGGCAGAGAAGCAGGCAGAGAGAAAGGAGGAAGCAGGCTCCCTGCAGAGCAGAGAGCCAGATGTGGGGCTCGACCCTAGGACCCTGGGATCATGACCTGAGCCGAAGGCAGACATTTAATCATTTAATGACTGAGCCACCCAGGCGCCCCTCTTTTTTTTTTTTTTTTAAAAGATAACTTAGATTGAAGAGACGATGCTTCTCTGTATTTTTTACCAATTAGTCCTGGTTCTCCTTTCTGAGGAAACATGGAACAAATGTAGCAGGTCTTCAACTAGCAAGAAGCTTGTCAAATATCTGATGAAAGTCCTCCTCTTGCTCCAAAAGCTTAAATGTGCAGGTGACATACCCTCAGTTTCTTTATCCATTCTTGTATCCATTTGTGGTTCCAAATCTCCTGTCGTAGTGCCCCCTTTTCTAGATAGTTCCTCATCTGTCTGGGTTCCTCTGGTATGATATAGTGCCTAAAGTAGACTGAACCACTTAAGGAATGACATGAGTAGGGCACCTGTGTGGCTCAGTCAGGTAAGCATCTGTCTTTGGCTCAGGTCACGATCCCAGGGTCCTAGGTTTGAGCCCCATGTCAGGCTCCCTGCTCAGCGGGGAGTCTGCTTCTCCCTCTGCCTCTGTTCATGCCCACACACTCTCTCTCAAATAAATACATAAATAAATATCTTTTTTTAAAAAACTAAAAAAAGGAATTCATGAATAATGAAGAACAGACTGGGAATACCAATTCTTCTTCCAATCATAGAGTCATATAAATGACAAATATTTTCTAAGCCTCCACTACGTGCCAGGTATTATGCTAAGTATTGAAGACACATGAGAATGTTCCATGTAAGGTTGTCCTCACAGAGCCTACATCCAACTTATTACACTGACAAAACCTGTGGGGACATTTATTTCGGGGGCAGCTTTATATAAGACCAAAGCTTGTACCTGTTGATTTTCTGAGAAAGTCAAGACCATCCTATAAGAGTGTCTTCTTCTTTTCTAACCACATACATCTTTATCTCCACTGGCACCTACCCATCCATTCTTCTGTGTTCCCATAGTGTAAGGGACAGCCTTCCTATGACAAAACTAACTCTGTGCTTTGATTCTCTCCCCTTCAGTTTCCTGAAGGACCATGCTCCATCAGTTATCTCCCTCTTGTCCTGCATCCTCATCCAGCTTATCTTAACTGCTTCTCTCCTTAGCATAAAGACATATTCCAGCCCCTCTCACTTTATAAAGAGCTTTCTTTCATCCTACAACTTCTACATCATCAGCTTCTTTTCTTCATGGCCAAGTCCTTCCAGACCCTTGAAAGAACAGTCCATGCCCAGACTCTAAGTCCTCCCCTCCCACCCACTCCCTACGCTGTTGCAGTCTGACTCCTGCTCCTCCCTGTTCCATTTAAAGAACTTTTGTCAAGGTCATTAACATCCTCTAGATTGTCAAAGTCAAGGGATATATTTACATCATTCTCTTACATGAAGACATCTGTCACATTTGGTATTGACTGCACCTTCCATGTCTTACCATTATAGTACAACTTAAATTCATTATACAAATTTTAGGAGTAGATACATTAAAAATCCAAAAATAAAAACTACCAATGACCTTTTTTAAATATCCTCTGTGATATTTTTCTATAAATACACATAGATACATACTTTTTATAAGAATAGGATCACATATGGACCACTTTAGGAAACTGCTCTGTTCACCTGTTCATGAGCATACTTCCATGTCTCCACCGTCTGTTTCCAGAGCTTTTCCTCCCTTGACTCCAGTGAAACCACTCTCTTCATTTTCCTTTTACCTCTAGAGCCATCATTTCTCAGTCTCCACCTTCTTCTCATCCTCTGGCTAGTTCTAAACACATCAGCAACTTCTGGGGCCTCTCTCCCCAGACCTCTCTGTGTTCACTGGGAGCCTGTATCAGCTCATTAACAAAGCAATTATCGGAGTGTGGTTCACCTACCGCATTAGCTGGCAAGTCTGCCACACACAGAACAAGTAAACAGTGATGCTAGTATACACAAGGTGCTCAAGGCATGTCTGCTACACTAATCAGAAGGCAAGAGGAAGTGGGGAAAGAGCTCCAGCAAGGGGTACTGTTGGGAAAGTGACTACACATGTGAAGATCGGTATGAAGGCAAGGAAAAGAAGGGAAAAAAGGACAAAGGAAAAATGATAGAGAAGCATCAAGACAAAACTCCCTCCTTCACACATCTGCTGAGAGCTGGATTTGTCATGCAATCGCGGAAATGCAGTACTGGATGGGCGGGAGGAGCTCCTCACTACCCCCTCGCAATCAGCCTCCGATAATGTGAGTGGGAACCCTTGTGAGGTGACCCTGCGACAGCTCTCCCTGGCTTTCACCTCGCTGCAGAGTTGAAGAACCCTCCCCACCTTGCTTCCCACCCACCACTTCATACGCTGCCTTCCACTCTCCCCACCCCGATATTGCCTTTCAGCCCCTTCCCAGATTAACATCATCAATCTGCCAAACCCGAATGATCGCTCTGACCTCTAACACCATCTTTTCTGCTATTCTTAAACTCTTACAGTTTTTATAACTGTTCAAGTTTTCAGTTGTTAATGTCATTGACTCTAGGGGAATGCCACAGAGCTGAGACCTAGTATGTTACTTGAATCCATTACCCCACAAGCCCAGTACACTTCTGTATTCTTCTGGGTGCTTGCAACAGACAGAACCACCTGATCCAAGGCACTAAGATAAGTTAGAGCCTTGTGGTTATAATAGAGCCTGGGCTCCCTCAAGGGCTCTGATCCCACTTTCACTTGCTAGTCATGAGGCTGTGGCAGACAGTTTATGCTCTCTGAGCCTCAGGTCCCTAATTGGTAGAGTATAAAACCAATAGAGATGTAAAGATTAACTGGGATATTGAAGAGAAAGAGCTTGGAACAATGCTTGGCATACAACAAGCACTCAATAGACATCAGATATCAGCTGTGACAACAACACCACATTTAGAAGCGGTCACATAAAGGACAGCAATAGCTCCTGCTCTTCTATCAAAGCCTTAATGTCCTCACCTCCACAGCAACTTCAAATTCCTCACGTAACCCCACCTCCCGCCCCTCAATACCAGGATTAAAAAGAACTTCTACAAAGCATTCTTTTCTTTAGGGGCATCACATTCCTTAATAAACTGGGTGAGTGGGAGGCCCCAATGTCAACAATTCAGATAAGAAAAGCACACATTATTAAGTATCTTCTCTAATTCATGTTTGTATGATTTATACAACTAATATATTTTACACTAGAGAGCGTTCTAGAAATATCAGTATATTCCCTATCTCCTAATTGTTCAACAGCTACCTAAAATTGAACTAGCTTATTGCATAGTGTTTGTGAATTGTAATCCTATAATTAAGGCTTCCTTAGTCCCTGTGATGCCAGTGCTCCGTAGTGGTTGATATAATATGATGAAGTTTATGTCATATTCATTAAATCTCTGTCATTTTCATTCATTCATTCATTTATTATTTCAGTACCTACTATGAACACCCACTATGAGCTAAGTGTTGGGGATTCACACACTTCTGTGATATCTCTGTAAAATTTCATGCCACTGGGCAGCTCTTATTTCACCAGCTCTAAATGAAGCTTCCTTAAGGATTTTATGAAGTGGCTGGTGCTCATCAGGTAGTGTGCTGGGCATGATGAGGAATATAAAGATGATAGAGATAAAATCCCTACTCTCAGTAAGTTTATAATCTGGTGGGCAGACAAAACAAACATGGAAAAAGACAGCGGTATAAGACAGTGTAAGTAGCACCAAAACGGATTTGAATTAACATTTATCCAGTACCTTCTACATGCACCACTTGGCTGGGCACCTGCCATATTTAAGCGTAGGAGGTAAGTTAAAAACTCCCAGTTTTCCAGATGAGAAAAGTGACTTTTAGACTCAGATCTTTCTCTGAAACTGGCATCTTGTCACCAAATCATGCCAACTCTTAGCTCAACTTCTTCACCTAGACTTATTTATGCATTTATACTGCTTTATACAAAATACATGCAATGAGGTAGAGAATGGTTAAGTGCCTTGCTCATATTTTAAAATTATGAACAGGTCTGGTTTTTTTAAGAGTTCTTAGTCTTCCATGGATGGAACTAGAGGGTATTATGCTAAGTGAAATAAGTCAATCAGAGAAAGACAATTATCATATGATCTTACTAATATGAGGAATTCGAGAAACAAGACAGAGCATCACAGGGGAAAAGGAAACAAGATGAAACTAGAGTGGGAGACAAACCCTAAGAGACTCTTAAATCTCAGGAAACAAACAGGAATGCTGGAGGGGATGGGGGAAGGATAGGGTGGCTGGGTGATTGACATTGGAGAGGGTATGTGCTATGGTGAGTGCTGTGAATTGTGTAAGACTGAAGATTCACAGACCTGTACCCCTGGGGCAAATAACACATTACCTGTTAATTTAAAAAAAGACAGAGAGAGTTCTTATTCTTCAAATCCTACCAACTCCATGATTTTTTTTTTTAAGATTTTATTTGTTTATCAGAGAGAGAAAGAGAGAAAGCACCAGCAGGCAGAGGCAGAGAGAGAAGCAGGCTCCCTGATGGGCAAGGAGCCCGGTGCAGGACTCGATCCCAAGACACTGGGATCATGACCTGAGCCTAAGGCAGCGGCTTAACTGACTGAGCCACCCAGGCGCCCCCAACTCCATGATTAAACCAAACGCCCCTCTATCTGCCTCGAAAAGTAGCCCACAATCTTGCCTGGAGGCCATTAAAAAAGGTCAAGGAATGCATAGGCCAGGAAAGAATTGACCTGTCCCACAGGGCTCAGCCTAAACCTCAACTAGACACTGTGATATGGCAAAGGCTTCTGTCTTAAACCAGGAAAAGAGGTGGCCACTATCATCTTATCTCTCAGCTCTTTCTCTGAGAAAAGGTATACAAAAAACCCCTGCAGATGACCTAGCCCTCAGTAACCACTAACTTCCACAGTGGCTGGATTGTGTCTCTTCCTGATTAATCCCTGAATCCCAGCCTCCAGGGAGAGGGCATTAGGGGGCGGGGCCTCTGGAGTTTAATTGGGTCCTGAGGGTAGAACCTGTGGGAATGAGATTAGTGCCTTTGTGAGAGAAATCCCAAAGAGCCCTTTTGCTTCTTCCACCCTGTGAGGATAGATACAATGAGCAGTCAGCAGTCTGCAAACAGAAGAGACTTTTCACCAGAACCCCACCATGCTGAAACTTTGACTTCCAGCCTACAGAACTGTGAGAAATAAACTTCTGTTGTTTATAATCCACTCAGTTTATTACATTCCGTGATAGCAGCCCAAATGCACTAAGACAGCTCAAGGTTTGGCATTTCTTTTTTTTTTTTTTAAGATGTATTTATTTATTTACTTGAGAGAGAGAGAGAGAGAGCAGAGGGAGGAACAGAGGAGAGGGACAGAGAAACTTTGGTTGATTCCAGTGCTGAGCATGGAGCCTGATGCAGGGCTTGGATGGGGGCTCAATCTCACAACCCTGAGATCATGACCTGAGTGAAAACCCAGAGTCAGATGTTGAACTGACTGCGCCACTCAGGACCCCCAGGGTTTGGCATTTCTTAATCTGCAAAATCTTCAAAGTAAAAAAAAAAAAGAAGAAGAAGAAGAAGAGGAGGAGGAGGAGGAGAGGAGGAGGAGGAGGGAAAGAAAAGAAGAAGGAGAAGGGAGGGGAGGAGAGGAGAGGAGAGGGGAGGGGAGGAGAGGAGAGGAAAAGCAGATCCACTGTGCTCTCCTCCGCTCATCCTGACTGATGATGTTGCTACTGTCCCCTTTTCACCAGCTCTTCCCAACCTGCAGTTAAGTGCTCTGCACCATAAGCATGTCTCAGAATAATAATTTTAAAAAAGGTTTTATTTATTTATTTGACAGAGAGAGAGGGGGAGAGAGAGAGAGAGAACAAGCAGAGGGAACAGCAGAGGGAGAGGCAGAAGCAAGGATCATGACCTGAGCCAAAGGCAGATGCTTAACCGAGCCCCCCATGTACCCCCAGAATAAGCCAATTTTCAGAAAACCCCCAAATCATGAGAAAGATAAGATACACATTCCCATTTTTTTCTTTAATTAAAAAAACACCTTGAGGAAGTCAGATATACCCTATCTTGTTCTTTTTCTTCCTTTCTCTTTTATTCTAAAAGAGAATAAGCAAAATAATAATAAAAGGCCACTTTTATTACTTATCATGGAAACTGAACACCAGCTCGAAGGCAGGGCCCAGTCCTTAGATGGTACAGGAGAGGAAATGGAGGTCCGAGGCCTCGGTACTAAGGCTTTTCACATGATTCTAAGATTTCATGGGAAAGGAAAGCATTACAGAGTGGCAGAGCTAGCAGACCGTCAAACCAGAAGACCCAAATAGTGGACTACAGACTAAAAAAGCCTGTAGATTCACAGACCTGTACCCCTGGGGCAAATAACACATTAATTTAATGTAGGGCCTTCTGATGTCATCATGGACCTAAGCCCTCAATGGGCCTGACCAAAAGCAGAGAGGGCTACTCCCCAATTATTTCAGACTCATCAGGTTCTCAGCCCATTAGAAATGTTTCTGGGCGGAAAGGCCGTAATTCCTCAAATAATGTGTTACAGAACCTGGCACACATTATTTTGCTAATGTCACACACATCTTCATTTTCCTGGGTGGCAGATGGCCCAGTCATGGCAGAGCTGCCTGCACAGCGTCACCATCAGATTAGATCCTGGTCAGGCACGTGCACCCACAGCCAATCTCCATCTCTGACAGGTGGTCCCTGGGACACTCCATGGGAAGATGGAACATTTTGGTGGATGACAGTGTTGCACAGTGCAAAGATCTAGGTTTCAGAGCCAGGCATGCCTGAGTCCAAATCTTAGCTCCATTGCTTGACTGTCCAAAGGGAGCTAAAGTCTGTGCTGAATAATATATAATGAATGGAATTAAAAATTACATCTATTACTAAAACCAACTTCACCCTAACCTCTATGAACAAACCTCTCTTCTAGGACTTAGAATCTACTCCAATGATTCAACAGGTTTTTGCCAAGCACCTAATACGGGCCAAGCAGAAATTATTTATTTTCGGTTGTAAACACAACAGACAAGGTCTCTGCTCTCATGGAGCATTCTATTCTATTTACTTAAACAAGTAAAGAAATGAATAGGTGATGTACTTTTGTTAATAATTTCTGTGAAGAAACAAAGCAAGATAAAGGGCTAGAGTCAGAACACATAATTTAGAATCCCACCATAGATGGCACGGTGTACTCACTACTTGTTTCGTATGTTGATCTATATACTGAGCTAGGAGATAAAGCTCTTGGGTATACAAAGCAAGCCTTGTAAGTCTTTATTCCCTATGACATCCACTGGAGTGCCAAGTACACAGCAAATTTCCATCAAGTGACTAAGAATGAACTGACTAAAGAATATTCTGCAAGGGACGCCTGGGTGGCTCAGTTGGTTAAGCGGCTGCCTTCGGCTCAGGTTGTGATCCCAGTGTCCTGGGATCAAGTCCCACATCGGGCTCCTTGCGTGGCAGGGAGCCTGCTTCTCCCTCTGCCTCTGCCTGCTGCTCTGTCTGCCTCCGCTCGCTCGCTCTCTCTCTCTCTCTGATAAATAAATAAAATCTTTAAAAAAAATTTAAAAAAAAAGAATATTCTGCAAGTCAGACATCATCTAATCCCGTGAGCTACCACATGACATCATTACAAAATAGAAACCTTGGAAATGCAGTTTCCTGACTACTTCCAGAACAAGACTTCTTATATACTTCTCATCCTTGCAACATCCTTGACCCCAAGAAAGTCCCAATCTTTCCATTTCAATTTCTTTGGGCACCTTTCCCAAGGATGCCTCATCAGACCACATACCAGCCATCTGACCCCCCCATCTATGGATACTTGGCCACTAGAATAACTGACAAAATTCTAATGGAATAAACAGCTTCCTTCTTCTAGAGCTATTTTGGAGGTTTGAAGGAAAGGGGAGAGATTGTTTACCCATTTGAAAATGAAAGTGTTTTCCTTCCCCACTTTTCTAAAACTTGCAAGCCCTTTCAACCAGGAACCCTCAAAACTGATCAGGAAAGCAGCAAGAAAGTTGCCAAATCTGTTTCCTAACACTGGAAAGTTAATTTTTCCTTTCCTGTCCCTTCCCCCTAGCAGTTCTCCCACTAGAATCCCTAAACACCAAAAACTACTCAAGCTAACAAAAAAAGATATGTAATACACAAAGTCAAGAACTGGCAGGTGCCAAACATCTGACCTTCAGGACAACCGCAGTCTTTATTCCCAGGTAAAGTGAAACAGAAAGATACACAAAGTCAGCCATGTTCAGTTACTACCATCAATTAAAGCTCCCACTATCCTGATTCTTTCTGTAATAGGGACCACTATGCTTTGTGAATAACATTTTATATTCACTTGGCTTTTCCCCAGCTACCATTTGTTGGATACCTTTCAGTAGAAGGCCCTATGCTATAAGATATTCAAACCTGAATAAGAAGAAAAATCTTTGCCACCAAGTAACCTGCAATATAGTATTATCTCCAAATACAAAGTAGAATCAACCATTATCACCACCAAAGCTAAAGAACAGATCCTAAGGATCCAGGTCCACATAAGGTGTACCTTTGCCCAAGACACACTGAAGGCCAAGTAGGAAGACTGTTCTTCTGGCCCTCTAAAAACTGAATCCAAAGGCCCATATGGACAGTGTCATCTGACCTGTTCCACCCACATACTTCTGGCCACATAGATTATCAACCAGTAACCTTGCCCACTCCTTTCATGACAGTAGCCCACAAACAACTGGCCCTGGGTATCAATTACCCAGGCAGGACACATTCATGCAGAAAGGTGACTTGGGTTATGACCTTCAGGCTAAGAAGCTTACAACTTTTCAATGCTGAAACAGGGATCAGTGCAGTTGGAAATGTGGAGAGAAGAGGTTGGCTAGTCTGAGATTCACTTGTCTTCTGAGGAAACTGACATCTGTGAGGGTATTTACTGTAACAAACCAGCCCTTGACATAATAAAGATCTTCTTTCTGTATATTTACCTAGCAACTTACTGTCACTTGCAAACATAATACATGTAATTCCTTAAATAAGCTACATACTCAGAAGCTGGTCCAGCAACACATAGCCCCTCTCTCTGAGGTCCCTTTCTCATCCATGAGTCTTTGGTCCCATTGGCCCTTCTCCAAGTTCCTTTAGCCTCTCGGTGGCAAGGACTGAGTATGGGCAACAACCAGCACCATCTATAGGAAGCCTCATGCATACATGGATCCCATGCCCCTACAGCCATAATACTACACCCTTCTTCATATGAAAGAACAAAATGCCTAACTCCTTCAAGAGGTCACTGGCTTTGAGGTACTTTGCCAGTGGCACTGAATTTGATATACTTTCTTTTCCAGAACAAGTCATACCCTTTTGTGAGTGGCTGGTCAGGTTAGGGGTAAAATCTGTAGTCAATGAATTATCATTTGGGGAAAATTATATGAGGTTGAATTCCATAATCTTGGTCTAATCAGTACTAGTCTCCAACTCAAAGAGCTAATCAACAACATCTACCAAACTACAATCAATCAAATGTGGCAAGAGATCAGGGCTGTTGGTGTCAGGCTTCAGACCGCTTTTGGGTCTCCAAGATGACATTCATATGTGTGCATCAGTGGAAGGAAAGGATGTGTGGGTGCAGGACTGTGATGCCGTGCTGGCATGATGGCAGGGAGAGCAGCCCCCAGCGCTTGGTGAGCAGCAGGAAACAGTGGGGAACAGGATAGGTGTGCCTGCTGGTATGTAATCATGCACTTAATAAATGCCTGGGACCAAACACAGTGAGGGCATCTAGTGATCAGCAAAAGAAACACAGCACTCGCCCCAGTAGAACTGATATTCAGCAAGGGTGGAGTCAAATTATAGAAGGTTTTGGGGTTTTGCCTCTTTGTTTTAAGAAAACCTGAAGAAAGATACCATTTTAAGAGGAAACTTTCTGCACAGTCTGGAAACATGAAACAGCACTGGAGGGGCTGGTGGAACTGTGACACAGTCTACCCCCACCTCCCAACCCCCCTTCAACCAGCACATGGTAGAGAGAGGCTGAGACAAAGAGGGTTGGGGAAAAGGAAGAGCAACAAGAGAGCAGAGTAGAACCAGCCCTCTACAGACTACAGTTCTGACTTTTCACAAAATGTTTCTTCAAACGAAAACTGTCACTGAAAATAAACAAATAAAAAAATCAAGGGGAAGAAAAGAACAAAAATGGCTGCTCTTATGAAAACAGGACTCTAAACATCGACATTAATAAGCAAATTTATTGGTGGCAAGAAATTCCAATCAATACTAATCAGGCTCAGCTGGCCCTCTTTCCTTGCCAGGTTTAATGACACTTCCAAGCCCTTACTGGATTGAGAGTCCACACGCATGCATACTAATGAGGTCACCAGTACAGAACTTACCGCTGGCTTCCAAGGGAACCTGATGGGCAGCATTTCTGACCCCGAGTGTCTGTCAACCAATACATGAGGCTCAGGCTATTAGATCAGTTGGTTTGTTGGTTAGCCCCTAAAGGTTTCAACCTGCATGCTTGATCACTACTCAATCTTGTTATCTAACGGTTATGAAGGATAGCATGTGAAAGACTGGGTGGTTTGAAATTGTGCAAACTCCCCTCTGAAACTGAAAACCAGAGAATTCTTGCTTCTGACAGTGATTTAATGATGACCTCTTCCAAAATTTCTCCAACTGCCCAACTAGTCCATGGCATCTCTACCTCCCAAAGACTCCCCCAAACTTGCGTGGCCGTGCCCTTATCAGGATCTCAGCCCAATTCCAGGACTTCTCCAGCCCTTTGCCCCAAGACTCCAGTCCCACGCATGGATTCGAACTCTTCTCCTTCCTGCACACCACCCCCATCGCTGCCCCCAGCACAGGCAGGAACTGTTGTGTGTTCCACCAGGTTGGAGAGAAAGACCAAAAAGTCTGTAGACAAATGTCTCTCCTTCCCTTATGTGTGCTTTACCTCTGGTATCAGGGTCGGGGGTCGGGAAGAAGAGGCAGAAGGAAGTCTTCTCCTGTGAGCGTTTAGAGCAAAAAGGCAGTCCTCTTTCTGTGGACTGTCCCTGTTTCTTCAGATTGGCTGGTGGTCAGTTCTTCCTTGTGGCAATATGTCCAAATGTCCGTCTTTTGTGGGGAGTGTTTATTGGTTCCTTAGAGAAACCTTCTCCTCCAACTCCTGGGTGAGAGATATCCATCTCAAGTTTACCACACTCCCCCATCCTTGGGAGGAGAACCAATCCACATCCTCTTGCTTCTGGGACTCCTTATCTGGTAGGCAACCTTCTTGGCAGGTGCGGGGATGGGAAAAAGAAGATTCCATAAAGTGGTTCAAGCCCAGCCACCTTCAAAGGAGCCCAAGAGACATGAACCTCATGCACTCTAGCCTTGCCAGATGAATGACAGCTGACTGCTTGGATGGCACCTCTTTCAGACCCTCCACTTCTCTCCTGACCTTGTCTTCAAACCACAGCAGCTTTGGGCATTTTGCAAACCTGGTGGCTTGATGATTTTCAAAGTTGAGGTAATTGCTAGCCCTGGTTTAACTGAGGAGGAAGAATTTGGGGCACCCCCAACCCGCATGAGTTATTCACTTGGGGTCTTCCTCTCCCTGTTTTAGAGAGGAAAAACACTCCTTCTCCTTCCCCCAAGACCGGGGAATAGAGGACACAACAGCCTCTCTTTACAGGCACCTCTTTATAAACCCTAAACCCCTTTCTCTCTTCCAGTCCCTTACTATTGGCAGACAGGTGATGGGAAGGAACCTGGAAGGCAGCTGCTTCTCTGAGTCCAGACTTTCAATAAGCTCTGGGAGCACACTGTGAACTTAGAATGTAGGGTTAATTGGCTCTTGTCCCAGCTTCGGGTCTTCATCAGCCCCCAAGAATAAAAAGAAAACTCTCTTGGCATCATGTTCCAGAAGTTACCCACTCTAAGGTCATATCTCCACTGACCACATGGGGCATCATTAGAAAGACTGCATGATTCCATACAAATCCATCCCTAAAGACAGGCAGCCCAGAAAAACCTACTCTCTGACCATGATGTAGGGATGGCATCTTCTCATTCAAAGGACCTCTCAGCACCTTTATAGGCTCAAGCTGAACACTACCCCCTTCCTCCCCGGCATATCCTCCAGCACACACACCATACCTGCCTGTGGACTCACACACACATCCATTACTCACACACACAGAACAGGGTGCCTGGTCACTGGGTAGAAAATGGTATCTTTGTCCCCAAACCCAAATCTCAGCTTTCAGAAGCCAAACCCTATACTGAGCTCTGTCCAATACATCACTGAATGGTGAAATCACTTCCTCGGCCCTCAGAATTCCAGTGTCTTTGAGGCACAATATTAACCTGAAGCCAGGAGGACCAAGCAGCAAACGAGGCTATGCCCCTATTTCAATTAGGGTGGAAAGCTATGGTTTTCCTGGAGATAATTAATCACGTAATTAATTCAACAAGTATTTTTGAACCCCTACATTATCACAGATACTCTAGAGGGCACTGATGATACAGCAGTGAACAAAACTCTAATTACACAATTATAACAGTGGGTGCCCTCACCCTGGAATTATTAGCCTTTTTATTGCTATTATTATTATTATTATTATTAATATTACTAGTGCTGCTGCTGCTTTATCTTTGTGAAAATGCCTGCTAGAAAGATTACAGGCATTCACTGCTCCCCTCCCTGTCTCTCCACCCACGTATTCATAAGCCCCATCCACCCTTGATTCCGCTTGCTCATGCAAAGCTTCGCATGCCTATGATGTATGACAACATAAACGCAGCCCGCTCCACTTGAAATTTTCAATAAAAATACAGATCTAAGTGATGAATATTTTATCCAGTGAAGAAAACAATTTCAGGGTCATTTCTAATAACACGTCAACCCAACAGGAGAGGGAGGGAGCTGGAGAGTAATGAGGTGGATAAGCACCAGCACCAGGAGGAGCCAAGGGCCCAGGCAAACCAGAGAGGAGGGGGGGAGTGTGGACTGAACAGCTGAGTCCAGCCCTGTTTGCAGCCGAGGAGACCCAGGCCCACAGAGAAGTGATGAGGGAAGCTCACATCGCAGGGACCTAACCCCACCAATTCTCAATGGCAGAAGTGTGACTCTGGTATGGGGGAAGGGGACTCGGGGTGCTCAATGAGCGTTCGGAAGGAATACGGATGAAATTGGAAGGAGACTGTGAAACCCCATGCTGAGTGAGCAGACTCAAAAATGCACATGGGCTTGGGCCTTGTTACTCTGCATTTATTCATGTTCCTGAGGCCTCTCTGTTCTGCCTCCATAGGTGTGCATCTGTCCTCTCCACAATCCCAGAAGTGCCTCAGTGGAAGAAATAATGTCCCTCTCTTCTGTCTAGAAGGTTCGTGAGAAGAGGGAAGCTATGTTGCCTCTCTCAGCCCCAACTCCCGAGGGAGCCTCTAAAAAGCAAGGGCTCAGGCTAAGGGCAAAGGACAAGCAGCAAGGGTTTCCACACTCTGAAAATTCAGTGTGGGGTCCAACATCACAGAAGTTGGCCCTTTCTGTGGTAAGCCAAGAAGCCAACCTTGGTCCCCCACTCTGGTCAGTGATGGAGCCACTGGGGGCAAGAAGCTTCCAGAGTTGCCTCTGGAAACCTCTCTTCTGCTCCCCTCCGCAGTCTGCCATGGCTTTAACAAGATGCTGAAACCTCAGAGCAGCCCTTTCCTGGAGGCAGCTCTGTCCATAACTTGCTCAGGAGAGGGTTGTTAAGGTCCAACCTCCTTGTTTCAAGGCGGGACAGTGTGAAGGGCATCCCCGCTCCACAGCCGCCCATGGGGTCTACTGAGAGAGGCCTCTCTGTAACTGACCTTTCCTATGTTTAATCCTGCCTCCCTCGATCCCTCACAGGGGTCCATTCCAAGAGCACTTCCCAACAAGAACCTGCACTCAGATCTCATCTCACAGTCTGTTTCCCAGATAATCCACGCTCTCTTGGCCAAGCACAGGCAGAGGCTGGCAGAGAAAGGCCTCAGGGAAGGAGACAAAATCTGATGCATAAGTTACTTACGTTTTAAGCAAGCAAGGCACTGATTATTTGCCAAAAATGCAAACTTTCCCCCAGAGCACTCTGGAAGTCATGAGAGGTCTAGAGGAGTTGCTATGGAAAATTACAATGCCCTGAGGAATTCTCAGAACGTCTTCCTGCCACCTGCCTCTCTGTGCATCTTCCTCATTATTCACAACTTTGTTTACCCATAGAAACAAAATGTTAGAGCTGTCATCAGGAATACAAATGGGAAGCAAGCCACTCTCAAGGCAATCAGTAATGCTGAGGAAACAATGGGACTGTAAACTTTTTTTTTTTAATTTTTCTTTAACTGCTGGTCATGGATTATGAAGCAGAAGGAAAGGAAATTCAACTCTTCACATTATAGTCGACTGTCAGTAAGAACAGCTCATTCCCCTATTTTAGCCACTTTGCAGAAAATCAGTGCTCAGGCATAATTGAAATGGCCTTGAGAATGAATAAAAATATTAGGTCCACTTTCCAAACTTCAGCATTGCAAAACTTTTGGGAGCTCCTCCTTTCTGCAAAGTTTACACATACATTTAAAAAGGTAAAAGGTTCTCCAAAGTACCTTGGTTGCCAAAGCAGCCCACAAGCCGACGAACCAATTTGTTTTGCCTTCAATAAATTGTTCATTAATGTTGTTATGACATTTAAAGTTTAAAATGGTTTTATGGCTTGAGATTAAAAAAGAATCATTCCAATAAATTTCTTGCAACCGAGAGGATCCTGGCATTTTGATGAGGTAGTTTCTTGTGATGATAAAGTTTTATCTTGAATAATGAAGGGGGAAAGCATTAATCACCTTAAGTCACTGGTAAGCAGTCTCAAGAGCCAACAGCCCAGCTGCCTCTCCTAAGGGTTTCTCAGAAACAGAATTTTAAAAAGATAAAAAGCGACCAATCTCCTAGCAGGGTTAGAATGTTCAGAATAATTGCTAGATCTGAGCTGTCTCTAAAATGGTGCAGAATCACCAGAAGGGCTCTCTCCTTCCAGCTGCTCAGGCAGGTAGACGCAAGGAGAACAGAAAGTTCTGGCTTTCATTTCATGGCCAGCCCTTCCACTGGGAGAAGCAGCTGGGCAGCGCCCGGAACCTCTGTAGGCACTTGGCTTTGGCAGCTAGAGTACACGCTATGTGGTTCAAGGAACCTGCAACTTCTTTTTTTTTTTTTTTTTTTAAAGCAAGTGAGGCTTCTTTTTTTTTTTAAGATTTTATTTATTTATTTGTTAGAGAGAGAGAGAGCGAGCACAGGCAGACAGAGAGGCAGGCAGAGGGAGAAGCAGGCTTCCTGCCAAGCAAGGAGCACGATGTGGGACTCGATCCCAGGACGCTGGGACCATGACCTGAGCTGAAGGCAGCCTCCCAACCAACTGAGCCACCCAGGCGTCCCGGAACCCGCAACTTCTGAGATGAGCTGGATGTTACCACAGGAAGCCTGACCCAGCCGATGTCAGGATTCTTAACCACAGAGCGTGAGCTCTGGCTCGGCCTGTGGAAGGTCTCAGTCGTCCTGTTTGAGAAGTCATTTCTGAAGATAAGATGAACCACTGAGAATGAAATGTTGGGTTTCAGTGGGGCTTAGAAATATCTCTTCTCTGCTTCGCCCTTACCCCTGGTCTTCCTCTGCAGGGGAGAGGTGACCTGAAATAACATTGACCAAATGCCTGCCACACCTTGAGCTTCCTATCATTTGAGTTGCATAATGATGCTGGCGTGGGTATTACATTTTACAGGTGAGAAAATGGAAGTTCAGAGAACTTCAGAAATTTAGCCAAGGGTCCACAGACTGTAAGAGGCAGAGATAAGATGCTGAGCTCAAGCTCCCAAGTGCTATATCCACTACCCAGCCAGTCTCCTTTCTCCAGCAGACTTTCAGATGTACACATAATCATCTCAAGTCACCTTGAGTAGTTAGTTACCCAAAGGTAGTTAGAAACCCAAACCAATTGGGGTTGAAGAGTAAGTCAGTGCTAATTTGTAGATTTCAGAAGACAGAACCCCATGTGGCTGGAATAATCAAGCAGCCGGGCTTGAGGGAGAGTCATGCTGAGATGACAGGAGGCAGAGTGAGGGCCTACTTAGCCAGAACAACCCCATCCCAGTAGAACAGCCATTTTGTTGTTTATGCAGTGAACTTAGATCCACCCTGCCCCCGCAGAGGAACTTACTTAGAAACAGGTCTGGGACACCAGTAAAATACAGCCGACCAGTCCCCGATAACAGAGCCCAGGTACCAGGACGTGTCAGGCCAGGCGGAGATAACAGAGCCCAGATGCAAGGACGACGAGTCAGGCCAGGTGGAGGCATGCAATCAATAAAGCGTACCAACTATCTCCCTAACTACCAAAGAATGTGGGCCCTGCCTTTTGGGCACCAATCTAAGGTGCCAATTCTGACCAGAGTGATGGGCCAGTTCAAACAGCTACTATAGGGTAAATTGTAATTCAATTGGCCACCTGCGTGTGACCTAGCATGACTGTGCAGCTTTTTCTGCATGTTGCAATCTCATTGGCCACCTGTATGTGGCCAGGCTCCACCACATGGCCCTTGCCCTTTAAAAGTTAGTCGGTAAGGGGGCACCTGGGTGGCTCAGTGGGTTAAAGCCTCTGCCTTCAGCTCAGGTCATGATCCCAGAGTCCTGGGATCGAGCCCTGCATCGGGCTCTCTGCTCAGCGGGAAGCCTGCTTCCTCCTCTCTCTCTGCCTGCCTCTCTGCCTGCTTGTGATCTCTGTCAAATAAATAAATAAAATCTTTAAAAAAAAAAAAGTTAGTCGGTAAGGCAGGGAGGAGTCGCCTCTTTATAAGAGACGGCCCTGGCCGGTCAGTTTGATTCTCGATGCTTGGCGAGAAATAAAGTTTTGCTTTACCTTCACTTTGTATCGGTCTCGTCCTTTTGTCCACGGACCTTTCAGTGGGGGCTCGTCCAGGATAAAACGGCGAGAACTAGGCCAGCATCAGAATTTCTGGGAAAAGCCTCCAGAGGTAAGATCTCAAGACCTCGTTCTTGAGATCCAGTCTGTCTGTCTGGGTGCGGAGCTCCAGGGTAAAGCCCACCGGGGAGAAGCTGGACGCAGCACTGCTCCCCAGGGCTGGAGTGGATGCGGGGATGCCCCATCTTTGGGGGGATCTCTGGGGGGTACGGGCCCTCCCAGGCGGTCAGAGGACCGAGAAAATCCCCACCGGCCGCTGGGTCTGCAGTTGTCTTTGTCTTGTCTTTTTGTTGTCTGTTGTGTTGTTTGTTGTGTTTGAGCGAATGAGGCAAGCAGTGAGTGAGGGGACTCTGACTTTTATCTCTCAGTTCCTCCTCACTCATTTTCCGTCTGGAGCCAACTGGGGTTAGTCTAACTCGAGACAGACTTTAAGGAATATTCCGAAGCAGCTGCCCAAACTCCCCTTTGTTTCGGGGAAATTCCCCTGTCTTCTCTGGCCCGATATGGACTGCCTAACCCCTCTCCCTTGCTGGTGGGAAAGCATGGCGTCTGCTCCTCTGTTGGAGCTGATGAGCTCTAAACCTGGGAATCTTTCCTCCACCTTCTGGCAGCACTTTGTTTCTTCTGTCTCCCCCTTCTCCCGTTTCTGCACCAACTTGGGGGCAGCCTGCATAACTGGCCTCTAGACCATCCTCGGTGCTTCCTGCACCACGGCTCCTTCTCTGTCAAGAAAGAAAAAGAGCACCCCCTAGACCTAACACCTCCACTCCAGATCTTCCCACCCATGTCTCAGGTAAACATTCGAAGTGGAGTAGGCCCAGGTGGAACGTAAATCAGTATTTGAACTAAGTTGATGAACACGTCTTTTGAGTTAACAGTAGTAATTGTGAAACTTCAATCAAAGTTTACTTAAGGTCAAATAAACTCGTGTTGTTTGTGTTAAAATCTGTGTTAGAATCTGTTAAAATCGGGGCGCCTGGGTGGCTCAGTGGGTTAAGCCTCTGCCTTCGGCTCAGGTCATTATCTCAGGGTCCTGGGATCGAGCCCCGAGTCGGCTCTCTGCTCAGCAGGGAGCCTGCTTCCCCCCCCCCCCTCTCTCTCCCTGTCTCTCTGCCTGCTTGTGATCTCTGTCTATCAAATAAATCTTTAAAAAAAAAAAAAAAAGAATGTTAAAATCTATTAGCAAAGAGATGGCTGAACTGATGGTTAATTGTCTGTCTCAAAATTAATGGGTAGTTATTAAAGTAGCTTTCAAAGTCTTTGGTAACCTGAAACTTTAAAGTTTTGGTTGGATGACAAATAGATTTAAAATATGAACATCTAGGTCTTAACCAAATGGGATAAAATGCTAAAGCATTAATTACTAGAACTAGGTTTGTGTTTTTGACTTCCTACTACTGCAAAGAAACTAAGAATATTTAAATCTCTTGGTAAACATGTTTTGTGCTTAACTGATTGATAAATTTGCCATCTCAAGAATTCTGTTGTAACTGTTCACAATTGGTTAATACTTAGCCATCACTAGAGACTGAAGAGTTTCTAAGAGTACAAAATTCTGCTAAGTGTGACTAAGACTGATGGAAATAAGGAAAGCAACTCTGTATGTAGGAAAGTAGGAGATATGTAAGAAAGAGATAAGGAATGGGAATACATTTTGTTTAAAGTAAGAGAAGGTAATTTTGTCCTAAATGAAATGGTCGTTTGGAAGAAAATGACTTGGGACAAAACCTGAATGCAAAGGAAAGTTACAGAAGGTTTGTGAAGGAAAATCTTCAGAAAAGAAATTTTAGATATGGTCAGGACAGACGAAGATTAAAATAAAAAAAGAAGAAAAAAACCAGAGGCCCGTTCCTATTTGGATAAGAAAAGAAAGAGAAACAGCCCCCAAGGTGATTTAGCACTCTCCTGAGGTGCCTCCACATATATTATACTCCCACATGAAAGGGCCATTTGGCCTTGAGAGACTGGGAAAGCTCAGGCCCTGAGAGACCAAAACACCCCGTTACCATCCCCCATTGCCTGTAACCATAGAAACTCACTCTTGACCCTGTCGGGTACTCAGTCTTTGGGAAGGATCCCACTGAGCCCACTAGCATTAATAAAGCTGTGTTCTCCCATCTCTCCGTGTGCCGTTTGGGTTTCCTGGGTCACCTCACATTTTCCGCAACATCTGACTCCCTGACCGGGAATCCCAACTGCGCTGGCCCATTGTGCCACCGGTGAGGGACAGGAACTGGGCCACAGAGGGCAAACAGAATACCTGCCCTAGGGTTTAGGCGCGCCCTGCTGATTTCAGTGGGCCCAAGGCTGGGCCCATCTGGACAGCCATGGCTCACCTCCGCCCTGCCAGACTAACAATAGGAGACCAGGGACAACTTACTGGATCCACCCATTGAACCAGATAAGCCCCGGGGCCACTGTCTGAGCCAGACCCATTTGTAAAGAATGGACAGGGGAGACTGATCACCTCCCATTACCCAGGGGTAGCCAGAGGGGGGTGTCTAACCTGTTTAAATCTGAAGAGTGCCTGACTGTGTGAATCTGTCTGTATGGCTCCACTGCTTCGGCTACAGAGTCTGAGTGGGCTGAACCTTGAGTCTCGCAGGGCATCATATGGCATAACAGTCATCTACTCCACGGAGTAGCCTGGTCGGGGGCTTATACAGACAGACCTTAGCTAAGATGCTCCTAAGTTCCCTAGAGGGACGTGAGCAGGACAGCATCTGAAAGATCCCCCTCCCTTTGTCTGCGACTTTATTCATAATGGGAGGGAAACCCAGTAAACCCACTAAGAATAATTAAAAAAAAAAAAAAAAAGGAAAAAAAGAAAGACACTGGTACAAAAAAGCTGGTTTTCTCTCTGTTTAAAAGGGCAAACTTTTCTTAGGTTAATTGATCTGCTGTTAAAAAAAATGTAAATGGTTTTCTTTTTGCCTGCCCAGAAAACCCAGTTTCTGTTTTATCAGGTGTTTAACATTAATTATATTTAGGCATGTGTTTTAAAACTTTCTAAGATTTTAGCAACTGTCCACAAGATTTAAATTGTAAGTGAGATCTCTTTGACTGATAAGGCTTTTCCTTGGTATGCTAAGTTACTCAGAAAGTACTGCAAAACCAGTGATAAACCTTGGGTTACATTTGGGTAAATGCTGTAACTACTCTAGAGGTTGTATACACTTCCTAAAGTTTTAATGTTTTGATAGGGTCATCATTTGATATTTCTGAGTTTTTATCATTTATAGTTGTTTTAATTCTCTTGTAAAATGAGTTTTATCTTAAAGGAAATACATATGGGAGACTTTCAGGACAAATACAGGTATTTGATATGTTAAAAATCCTGGAACTGAAATGGGTAAGAATTTCCAGAAGTAAAAGCTGCATTCGGACTAAACCAGAATTAGTAACATGGGACTAAACGAACTAAAAAATTATAGTGTTGTATCTGTTATTTTAAACATTGCTCTAATGTATACTCTTCAGACTAAGGAAACTTTTTTTCTGAAGATATTTGTGACTTACAGAAATGTAAAAATATTCATTTGTAAACAAACCATTCAACTTTTCTATCTAAACCCTCTAAAACTCAAAAGGTCTCAGCAAGTATTTCTTCCATGGCAATCAGTCATTTGCATAAGTTCAATAAGAATCTGTTCTCCTTGTAACAGGACACCATTGGCAACACTGGTTATTTTACCAAGGCTTTGACTGGAATATCATATTTGAGAAAGACTCAGATATGACCAGACAGCTTAAAGGAACTAAAGTTGACTTTATGAAACCTGGAGCCATAAAGCCCCTTGGAACTGTTGGCCTGATACCTTGCTTACGGAGTTCCCAGCAGCCTCACCAGGTGAGTGAAGAATGTCACTTCCTGGCAGGTACAGGAACCTCGGGATACATTGGGGAGCTCAGAAAGAGGAATTCGCCCAAATTGACAGGTATTACAGGCATGTCTGATGGCAAGTACATGGCTTGGCTTCTGGCCTGGAGAGGCTACTAAAAGTTTAACCTAGAGATTCCTTATAAGAAGTTCCAGCAAAGCAGATTCTAAAAGATCTATATGTTCACTCACTGTTCTTGCTGAGCTTATGTAAATAATTAGGCCAAGTTTGTTAAAACTGGACTTGTTTTTCAAATGAATTAGTCCTGATTTGGCTATCTCTGGAAATGAGGGTTATTTTAGAGAGAAAAATTATGTTATAATAACACACCTTTATGGATGTTAAATTCTAAATTTGATTGTCTTTAAATGTTTGTTTACCTAAACTAGACACTTGAGGTAAACTTCAGAGAAGTTGCACAATAGCTCGTTTAGACAGCAGGAGTGGTAACCAAAAAGCTACTAGAAGAAATACTCCCTAGGTTCGGGCTGCCTCTTGCGATCGGGTCAGACAATGGCCCTGCATTTGTGAGTTCAGTCTCACAGGCATTGGCCAAGGCTGTGGACACTAATTGGAAGTTATATTGTGCCTACCAGCCCCAGAGCTCCAGGCAAGTAGGTCTCTTAAAGAGACCTTGACAAAGCTAATTCTGGAGACTAGCGGTAGATGGGTGGATCTCCTTCCTTTTGCCCTCCTCAGGGTGCGACCTTACTTAAACAAGGTGACCCCATTTAAAATAATGTTCAGGAGACCCTCCCCACTCTGCCCTCAGCTACAAGAGGTTGCCCTAACAGAAATGACTGATCAGTCTGTACTCCAGTCACTGCAGGCATTACAGTCTGTCTAGCCCATGCAGGGATCCGAACTGCCCACACTGAGATGGGGACAGAGATAGAACCACATCCTTACCAACCTGGGGACTTGGTTTGGATACGCCGCCACCAAGTGGGAAACTTGGAGCCTCACTGGAAGGGCCATTTACTGTCATCCTGACCACCCCCACGGCAATAAAAGTAGAAGGCATCAGGGCCTAGATTCATGCGGGTCATGTCAAATGAGCCGAGGACGAGGAGGCCCCCCCAGAGATGGATACTGCTGCCAATGGACCCCACCAATCGTGGACTAAAGCTAAGACTCAAAAAACAATGAGTTCATTGAGTTCATTGTTGCTCCTATTGTTAAAATATAGGTGGGAAATATAGACAATTAGGGCTTGACATACTATTTCTAGAAAAGGGGGACTCTGCATAGCCTTAGGAGAGGAATGTTGTTTCTGGGTAAATCACACCGGAGTCATTAAAAATAATCTGGCAGCCGTTAAAAGGAGACTAGATGATCGCGAACAACAACGCAGGAACTCCCAGGGATGATATAAAAGTTTATTCAACTGGTCTCCATGGATGACTTCCCTAATATCAGCGATTGCAGCCCCCTGGTTTTACTATTACTGATGTTACTTTTTGACCCCTGCATTATAAGCGCCCTAATGTCGTTTGTAAAAAATTGGGGCAGTAAAAATGTTAATTTTACAAGCTCAATATAACCCCTTATAACCCCTTACAACAGAAAGACATAAAACTGGCTGAAAAGTCAAAGATTTAACTAGTCTCCAAAGAAAAAGGGTGGAATGTAAGGGCCTACTTGGCCAGAAAAACCCCATCCCAGTAGAATAGCCATTTTGTTGTTTATGCAGTGAACTTAGATCCACCCTGCCCCGGCAGAGGAACTTACTTAGAAACAGGTCTGGGACACCAGTAAAATACGGCCGACCAGTCCCCGATAACAGAGCCCAGGTACCAGGACGTGTCAGGCCAGGCGGAGATAACAGAGCCCAGATGCAAGGACGAGTCAGGCCAGGTGGAGGCATGCAATCAATAAAGCGTACCAACTATCTCCCTAACTACCAAAGAATGTGGGCCCTGCCTTTTGGGCACCAATCTAAGGTGCCAATTCTGACCAGAGTGATGGGCCAGTTCAAACAGCTACTATAGGGTAAATTGTAATTCAATTGGCCACCCGTGTGTGACCTAGCATGACACTGCAGCTTTCTCTGCGTGTTGCAATCTCACTGGCCACCTGTATGTGGCCAGGCTCCACCACATGGCCCTTGCCCTTTTAAAAGTTAGTAAGGCAGGGAGGGGTCGCCTCTTTGTAAGAGATGGCCCTGGCTGGCTGGTCAGTTTGATTCTCGATGCTTGGCGAGAAATAAAGCTTCGCTTTGTATCGGTCTTGTCCTTTTGTCCACAGACCCTTCAGCAGGAAGAACCAATACTTCAGGAACCAGCATGAAGGCCTGTGGTTGGAAATCCGCACAGTGCCGGGGGTGGGGGGGAGATGGATGCAGATAGTAAATCCCCTACTCAATGGCCCTGCTGAGCCTTTGGTATGCGTACCTCAGGAAAGATGGTAATCCACAATGCTGTTGGGGTTTTTGCTTTTTTTTTTTTAATTTGAAACAGAGAGAGCATGTAGAGAGCACAGGCAGAGGGAGAAGCAGGCTCCTCACCAAGCAAGGAGCCCAATGTGGGACTCAATCCCAGGACCCTGGGGTCATGACCTGAGTCAAAGACAGATGCTTAACCTGACTGAGCCACCCAGGCACCCCACACAAGTGGGGCCTTTAAAACAGAATGCAAGTGAGCGGTGGGATCCAATTTAACAATAATCATTTATTGCTGTTATGGATATCTTAATCTTTCCAAACAATTTCCTTTGACATTTTTATCCTGTAATAATGCCATTGGTTAAGCAAGGTATGTATTATTCTGCTCACTTTAAAGAGAGGGAAAAGGAGGGACGCCTGCGTGGCTCAGTGAGTTAAGCCACTGCCTTCGGCTCCGGTCATGATCCCAGGGTCCTGGGATCAAGTCCCACATCGGGCTCTCTGCTCGGCAGGGAGCCTGCCTCTCCCCTCCCCGTTCTGTCTGCCTCTCTGCCTACTTGTGTGATCTCTGTCTGTCAAATAAATAAATAAAACCTTAAAAAAGAGAGAGAGAGAGGGAAAATGAGGCCTACCTTCCCAATAACTCCTCCAAGTTACAATGAACCTAAAACTCAGGTCCCAGACCACCAGACCGTTCAAGGGGATGGATGTCATTTGTTAAATGACCTTGGAGAACTACACTGGCACTATGGATTGCCACCCCTCCATTCTCACCTCTCCTCAAACTCTTCTCTGTACAGTATCATGAGTCGGGGAGCCCTGCTTACCCTGGACTCCCCAGAGGACCACAGACTCGAACCTGAACCCCTACCCAAGCCCACACACGGCCTTTGCATACCATCGACAAAATGTCCTCCCTGTCAGCGGCTCAATGCCAATCTTTCATTCTTTTTTTTTTTTCTTTTGGAATCCTGTTGGGGATTTTATTTTCGCCTCTTTCAGTAACTCACCTAAAGTAAAAGTTTTCACATTAGGATTCTTCTCTTTGTTTTTTTTTTAATTTTTTTTATAAACATATAATGTATTATTAGCCCCAGGGGTACAGGTCTGTGAAGCCAATCCTTCATTCTAAACTGGAGCCTACACTGAAAATAAAGACAGACAATGTCTGACCCCTCCTCCTTTACTCCCCACCCAACAGTATAATAACAACAATAAAAATACCTAACTCAGGGCGCCTGGGTGGCTCAGTTGGTTAAGCAACTGCCTAATCATGATCAGGTCATGATCCCGGAGTCCTAGGATCGATTCCCACATCAGGCTCCCAGCTCCATGGGGAGTCTGCTTCTCCCTCTGACCTCCCCTCTCATGCTGTCTCACTCTCTCTCTCTCAAATAAAATACTAAAAAAAAAAAAAATACCTAACTCAGTACTTTAAATGTATTATGCATGTGATCCTCACAATAACATTCTGAGGCAGGTTTTATTATTATCCCTGTTTAACAGGTGAGCAAACTGAGGCCCAGAGGGATTAGACTCGCCTAACTGAGGTACTAAGTGCAGCCAAGAGTGAAATTCAGGGGCTGGGCTCCAGGGTCCATGTTCTTAACCACCTCATGGCACTGCCATCTACCATTGAGGAAGCAGTGCCCAGGCACCAAATCTAGTGTTAAAGTACAGAATACCCTCCCATTAGTGCAGGTGTGGGGTCTACAACATCTGTTGCTTGATCGCCAGTGCACCAAGGAGAACAGGAGCCCTGGGTACCACATGAGAATGCAGCTGCTCCTGGGCCCCATCTCAACCTTCCCTACCCACCCGCCACACTAGCTCCACCAAGTCCCGTGGTTCCTTCTCAAGGTCCTTCACTTGGACCCTGATTCATCCATTTGTTCTTCATTCATCTACCTGTTCATTCATTCATTCATTCATTCAGCTTACAAATAATTATTAAAGAGTTACAATTTTCTAGGCCTGTAGACTCAATGGATACAGCCTTTCAAAGCAGCTGCTGCCTCTGTTAGCCTGCATCCCTGTCAATGAGTCCCTCTTGTCTGCCACAGCACCACCGTCGCACACACTACCATCAGTCCTGTGTTCAAAGCCACCCACTTGGCCTTGGTAATGGGGCCACGCCCCTTTTCTGGGTGTTTGTGGAAGCCTTCCTTTGCCTTGGTACCCAAGAGTGAGCACTGAGGGTAAAGTGACATTTATGTTCAATAGATAGTGGAATGTTCAATAGATAGTGGGGGCTCCCAAGGAGGGTCCATTGCTTCTGGGGACAGTGAGTACAGGAGGTATGAAAGGAGAGTACAAGTGTCCCATCAGAGTCTTCTCCAGAGACCCTCTGGACTCTGCTTCCTGTAAACTACTCTTGTCACACAGTTGCTTATGCCTACCCCCCATAAAATATGGTTTCATACTTTGACTTTTTAAAGCCACTGGCACTTCCAAACCAATCTTCTGTGCCCTCTACACATATCTGGGAACTACCACCTTTATGGCATGTCATGCCTGTTCAAATAGCCCAGGTTCAATATAGGCAGAAGAAAATGGCCCTTGAGTGGTATTCTGGAGTTACTAGAGGACTCAGACCAACTTACAGGTTAAAGCTCTTAGGATAGAAATGGGAGCCAAGTTACCAGAGGCTTAGGAGGACATGAGATTTTCACAACTCACTCAGTTGTTTCCCTTACAGTGCCCAACTCAATGTTAGGGCACAATGGCTGTCCAGTAAGTTTAGTACAGAAAGAGTAACAACATTATTGGAGTACTGCCAAATACAGGTCCTTACTGAGCAGATAAAACCAATGTGCCCTCATCACAACTAGCCCAAGTGCCACATGGGGCCCAGGGATATATTTTCTTAATGGGATCACAATGAAATTTTCTATTAATATGGTCAACAAGTCCAGCAATTTCCTTTCTCACAGAGGACAAATGCAAATTTTGCTCAGGCTCTACTCACATTATGAATCAAAAAGTTCTTTTTTTCTTATGATTTATCAAATTTACTTCTTTGTATTACATTCCAACCTGCCCTGCCATCTACTGACCACTGGAGTCACCTTGGGATCATCTGAATCCCAAGGAGCCTTCGGGACTCCTTCCATTCAAGATGTCATTAGCTGTCACTTCACTCCAATGAAAAACCCTGAGCCACCTTGTCTCCACTCTCTCCTCCCTCTCACCATCTAGATTCATCATCAAGTCTTGTCTCTTCCACTTTCACAGTGTCTCTCAAATCATTCAATCCTGCCCACTCCCACTCTCATGGTGAAGGTTCAAGCCCTCTTCATTCACCGCTCAGATCCTTCCAACGACTCCTGTCTATCTCTATGGCTCCACGCCTGCCCCCACCAGCTGCCACACACTCCCCATGCTGATGTTGAGTTATCAGTTTAAAAACATGAATCTGATCCTGTTGATCTTGTGTTTAAAACCATGAAGAAGCTCCTTGTTACATGAGCAGGATTAAGTCCCAACACCCGGGCCTGTCTGTCCCTCAAGGCCCTCAGTCCCCTGCATGGGCCTGATGCCTCTGCCCCAGCCACATGAGACCTCACTCATTCTAAACCCACATCCATCTTCCCACTCTGCACCTCTGCTCTGGCTGTCTCCTCTCCAAAGATGCAGTCTTCCCCTAACTGCCAGGCCTGCCATGACTACATCACACACAAATCTTCAAGTTCAGCCCCTGTGTCACATTCCCTGGAATATTCCCTGGCTTCTCCAAGCCAAGCTGATGTTTCCTCTTCTGTATTTCCCTATTACTTTATTCACAGCCCTTTACAGCCCTCAAACATACTACATTCTATAAGCTGTGGGCCACTCTGTGTCAGGGACCATGTCCTTTCCACTGTTCTATACCCATGGTGCAGTGCGCTGCCCAGCACAGCAGCCCTGACAGAATGTTAGCAGACATGATCAGCTGCATTACTCAGTAACCCAGGCTGCTGAGGACCAGCACACTGTAAGCTAAGTTGAGGCATCTGGGCTGAATCTTAGGTAAAAGGAGGAAAAGAAGAGGAGCTTCAGTGAGAAAAGAGCACGCACTAAGCGTATGGTAAATGCCCTTTCTCATGCCTTTCAACAAATATTTTTTTTTAAAGATTTTATTTATTTATTTGATAGACAGAGATCACAAGTAGGCAGAGAGGCAGAGAGAGAGAGGAGGAAGCAGGCTGTCCGCAGAGCGGAGAGCCCGATGCGGGGCTCGATCCCACGACCCTGGGATCATGACTCGAGCCGAAGGCAGCGGCTTTAACCCACTGAGCCACCCAGGCGCCCCTCAACAAATATTTAAAGGAGCCTATTAAATGTCAGGTATTGAGCTAAGTGTTGGTGATATAATAATGTGTAAACCCAGACAGGATTCCTGCCTTGATGGAGCTTAAGACCCAGGAGGGAAGAAAAACAACGAAATTATTTCATGAACAAAAAACAAACTGTAATGAGGCCCCAAAGAGTTAGAAATATGGTTTAGAGAAAAATAATAGGAGGATCTGACTGAGAGATCAGAAGAGGCTCTTTGAGTTCTAAAAGGAAAGTTTATTAATCAAGTGAGAGAAGGATAGTATTATAAGCAGATGGAATAGCTATGCAAACACCCTGTGGCAGGAAAAGGAAAATGCACCTGCAAGGAAGGAAAGAGAACTCATGAGGCTGAAGGTCGCAGAGTGAGGGACGTAAAATCCTGGGTGAGGCTGGAGAGGTAAGAAAGAGAAGAGGCCAGACCCGAGGGAGTCTCACAGGTCAGCTCAAGAATTTTGTCTTCATTCTCAAAGTGGTGGAAGGCACTGGAGTATTTTAAGCAAAGGGTGTCATGATTCAGAATTGTGTTTCAAAAAATTCATTCTCAATACAGTATGGAGAATGGTAGGGTGGGGGTATAAATGGATACTGACTAGATGGGAAACTACTTCAGTTGTCCAGATAAGAGAGGAGCATAGCAATGGCGATTTAGAGACAGTGTGCAAATTTGGAAGTTATGAGGTATGTAGAATCAAAACATGGTAATGGATGGATATGGGGGTGCAGGGGAGCTACAAGGGAGGTATCAGAGATGACACCTGTGGTCTGCTACATGTAGCAGGAGAGGTGACGGCATCACCTGCTGAGATAACAACTCTTAAAGAGCTTAGTTCTTCTTGGGGGAAGACCATGAGTTGTAGTTAGCAAATGTTTTGGATGAACCAGGTGAGGGACCCACCTATAAGAGAACTGAGCCAGGTAAAAGCTGGATTATGAATTTCTGGCACAGTATGCTTTGAACAACATCCTGGAACCTTTTCAGGCCCTTCTAACTTTCCATAAATAAAGATACCTGACAAGATCACCGACAGGAAGTCACACAGTCAAATTCACTAGGACTATATGCATTGCCAGCTACATTCATCCCAGTGGAGATGCCCAGAGCTTGAAAAGATCTCACCCAGGTCCAGGGGTAGGAGAATAGAGGGGATGGGCAATGCACACGTTTCCTTCTCTGTCCTTTTATCAGGGTCTGGTGTTTAAAGGCCACGGTCATGGAATAGACCTATCTTGGACCTGACAGATGGCCCACAGTCCATCTATACCCCAAAGACAAAGAGAAGAAATGTCAACAGTGCATTCTGGGACTAACAACTGGTTCGGCTGCCTAGGATAAGTGGAAGGTGGAGGATATAAGTGCAGAAAAACAAGGTTAGGAAGAAAACTAAGACTGGGAAGGCGAGCTGGTGGGGTCCAATATGAAGGCCTCCAATTAGAATGCCTCAGACCCTTGCCCAGTGGGCAGAAAGGAGCTTTCAGAGTTTCTCAGGAGATGAGGAGTCTCTGATCCATGCTCTGAGAAGGTAAAAAGGCAGTGAAAGGATGGACTAAAAGAGCAAAAGAACACAGGGAATCATATAGAAGACAGAAGGCTATTGGAAGGGTCCCATGAAGAAATGAAGACAGCCTAAAAATGAACTAAAAGAAAGAAAAAAGTACAAAAGGTAGTAATTCTTAAAATCTGAGTTTGGAAGTGTTGAGAGATTATCTGAACAACTCCTTCAGTTCTTCAGGTAAAGCATGCAGAACCATCCCACTCACACAGTTAACCCGTCCTGCCACCCCCTCCCCTGTCTTCCTCATTAGCCTACATTTATTAAACCTGATGAATTTCTTTTCCTCCAAAACACATCTGCTTTTTAAAAAGGGTACTCTATCATTTCCTGATCATGGGCTCACTAAACATGCCTGCCCTTTCTCAGCAGGTCCCAGAGGCTTTGGGATAAGAAAATTAAAACCTTTGTTTAACTCTGATCATTACGGTGATGTAATGTAATTTACCCCACGACGCTTCCCTGCAAGCAACAGTGCCACATGAACTCACTCTGCTGGCCCAGCTCTGAGAACAGCCCCTAAGCAATTTGCCAAAGTACCAAAGTAGAACAAAACAACCAAACGAAACACACACACACACACACAATATGTATATTTAATATGATTTGGGATAACATTGATTCCTTTAAACAAAAACACTGAAGCAGCAAAAACAGCTTCAGAATTTTATTAATTTCCTAAACCTAACAGTGACACAGCAAAACCAGGGAAAGAAACTAACGCGTCTGCTGGGCAGGAGAGAAATCAACATGTGTTGGCCAAACACAATGACACCAGTGAGATAACCATGACTCTGTAATGAGGGGTAACAGTTTAGCAACATCAAGAAGTCCAGGCAAGTTGGAGAGACCAACCTCTGCCCCCCACCTGTTTATTCTCTACCTAGAGGTGGGGAAAGGCTGGAAGATGGGTAAACAGAATAATCAAAATCCTTAAGGAAGCAAAGATATCATTTCTGTCAAATGTAACAGCTTCCTCTCCTACCAATCTTGAAACAGTTTGAATTTAACCCTCCTTTGCCACCCAAAAAAGAGTAGAGCTAGTGGCAGAGATGGTAGCCTCCAAATCCTCTAAAAATAAGAGGATATCAAGGGAGAGGAGAGAGAGAGAGCCAGGGAGGAGAGAGATGAATCCAACAACTGGTCAGCTATCGCATTTAGACACCGGAACTCAGTGAGGAACCACTGAAATAAACCCTGATGGGCTCCCGGCCAACCCAGAAGACATTCACCATGAGAGCCACGTGCCTGGCCTGGACCTCTGGGTGGACCTCAGGCTGAGTCACTCAGATCAGGATGCAGACGATTCCACCTCGGCTCTCCAAAGTTCCCTGTGGCAGGAGATACTCTTTTCTAGGAGAGTCAACCTTCGTGCATACATGTTTCCAGAGGGTACCTTCACTGATGCTGAAATACCAATTTGGAGGTCACCCTAAACCATCTTCAGAGCGCAGACCTACTCCTGCAGCTCTTCACTCCTAGCCACGTATGCACTGCTATCCAGGGGCCCTTTTGCTTCTCCCAAGTGGACTCAATATTGTCACAGTGACCAAGACCGAGACCTCTGGTCTTGGAGTTGAACTGCCTGAGTGCATGTCTGGCTATTCAACCCTGGGCAGTTACTTAAGCTCTCCGAAATTTCTTACTTTAGATGGAGTAATAATAGTACTTCCCAACTTCAAAAGGTTTAAGTCACACAGTCATATCTACAAAAACACTTAGTAAGTGCCTGGAACATCGTAAGTATTCAATAAAGGTTGCCTCTTGTTGTCATCTTTTCTGTGTATTTTTGTCAGTTGAGAGGAGTCAAGAGTTCTTCAAAAGTCAGGAAAATAGTTTGTAGACTAGAGCATTAAGTGTTGGAATGGGCATAATTCAACTCATTTTCTCAAGAAAACTAAGGTCCAAGGGGTGAAATAGTTTGGCCAGTTTTTTAGACAGGAGCAATCTTCTGGCTCCTATGCTATTATTTTCACTAATAAACAGGTACAACATGATGTGTTCAAGCACAAAAACAGAAAGAAATTAAGATATTCACTTGTGGTCAGGGTCGATTGACTTATTCACAATTAGTATGTAAATATGTAAGTTGTGTCATTAAGGAAAAGTACTGAAACGTGTTACGATTTCAGATGGGATTGAAAAAAATCAGTATTTTCTATGAAAATGAACTCAGATGAAGAAGTAATCCCATGTTTCCAAATCACTGTTCAATCCATATTATGTATCACATAATTACAACTGCTTTCCAGGAATTTCACCACAATGCTCTCTAATGAGGCTTTACCATGCTTTACAACTTGTTCATTCATTTTTCATTCCCAACTCAAATCCCTGCTAAAGCAAAAACAAAAACAACAAAAAAGAAAGAAGGCCAATTCCTATTGGCTCGCTTGCTTAGATGAGTTCAAGAACATAAGAGTGACAAGATGCCAGGACTAGGCAGCCAAAGCCTCTAGTTTCACAAAGAAACCGAAGCAGACAAGGGGGCAGAGAGGAAGACTTGTTTCATACCATAAAACTGGTGGTTTCTCTAAATAGCCTTTCTTCAAATACATAGAGGGAATTCTTGAATTCTCCCCAGTGTCTACTCTTCTGCATTGTGATTAATCCCAGTGCTATGACACAAGCTTGCCAGGTCTCATCTCAATCCCTGGCTTATTCAGAAAAGACAATGAACAGAGTAGAGAGAGGGCTCTGGAGATGCAAGAGACCCAGATTCAAAACCTCAGATGTGCCACTTATTGCATGAGAAACCCCATCAAGTCTTCAACCTCAAAGAGCTTTAGTTTCCTTATTTAGAAAATAGCAATAACCCACACTCTCTATTGGATTCACCAAGAAATTTGGAGAGACAAAGTAAAGAGCTTAATATGGTACCCAAGGCACTGTAGGTTCTTAGTGGGTCATTACTGTGGTTTCGTTCGGAAATGTCTCTCAGGGTCATGTCGAATTTTTTTTAAGAGGAAGTTTATCTTTTGATTTAAAAATCAACATACTTTGAAGCAAATACACACACACATGCTATGTACATACATGTGTATGCATATGGATGCATGTATGTGCACATGTGTGACAGGAGACAGAAAAAACATATAAATAAATTACCTATTATCCTACCATCAGAGAAAATCATGTCAATATTTTGGTATGTTTTCTCCCAGTGTTCTTCCTAGGCAATGTTGTAGATCTGTTTGCATGTTGGCTGCCTCGTTGTAGCTATATGTCGATGCAATTATAATTCTGATGATAAATGCTACCTGGGAGAGAGGCTGTTTCAGAATATCTTTTACATTAGATTACAGGACTATTGCCTAAATTAGGAATAATGATCCCAGACAACATTCTTTCAAGTATCGTCCAGATGTCATTGTGAAAAGCAGCAGCAAACCCTCCTCCATCTTCTGTGTCATGAGCATGGCTGAGTAAGAGAGTAGTTCACTAGGTGAAGAGTCTCCTCAAGATTTTAGTGACAAATTGAGTCTGAAGCCTTATGAGAGTCCCCCAGAGCAATCCAGTCTTTTCATACTACCTCATTATCAGATTTATAAGTTTTATTCTCCCTCAAACAACTTTTTCAATGAAACATTGCAAGGTGTTATACTTTGTAAGTCTTTGATATCTGAAAATGTCCTTGTATTAAGAAGTTTTCTTCACTGGAAGAATTACATGCTCTTGTCCATGAGGATTTATTGTAAGGAAAAAGGACAAAGCTCAGAGGGTGAAAAGGCTGGTGGGAACAAGAAAGGTACTGAGACTGTTACTCTGCTTCCTTCAATGGCTTCTCTGCTTCTCGCTGACCCTCCTCACTTTTACTTTCTCTCTCCACCAATCTACTTCTCTGCCTCTTCACAGTTTCTGCCTCTCTTGGGCAGTTATCCTGCACCTCACAGGACCTGCCATGGCACAAATGATAACGTCGTCTCCACAACTTTCGAGCTTTAGTCTTCAGTGCCAACCACAACAGTTCACTCTTCCAAAATCCTTGAGGAAGGATCTCGTTGGCCCAGCTCATCTCTATTTGCCAGATCTGAAGTCACAGGTTACTTCCCAGAGATGTGCACTCTTAGTCCCACCAGGTTAGCTGGAGATGGCAAGGTACCAGGCTCAGGTGGCCTCAGGTGCCCACCTACTCCATGAGTCCATTCAGGTGAAGACGATTCCCTGAGGAGATGGCTTGACCACATCAGGCACTCTACGCAAAGCATTTTTAGAGAACAGTTCTTTTTTTACTTCAGTGAAACAACTCCACTGGATATAAAATTCTGGAGTGACCATCTTTTCTCTCGGTACCCAGTAGCCCATGTTTCATTGTGTCTAGCATGAAGGGTTACCAAGCAGATGTCTGACATCTTTTTACTTCTTACCAGTAACCCTGTTTTCTTGCTTGTATCCCTGCATAGTTTCCTCCTTTGTTCAATGATTTTAAAATACACCTCCATATGGCTCCTTTTCTGGTATTTTATCTGTAATGTTAATCTTTTAAGTCCAGAAAAGTTTTCTTTTATATTTTGTTGCTTCTGACTGCTTCTGCTCTCATTGTTCTAGTTTTATTTTCAGGAACCTCAACAATTCTATGGTGATTCTTCACATTTATCATTTTCTCTCATCATACCATCTCTTTCGTTTTTTCTACAGTGGAAGGACAGCATCTCAACACCACCTTTCACATATGAGTCATCATTCTAAAGTACCAATTCTGATCTCCAAAGTGGATCTTAACGATGTGATTGTATCCTCATTTTTCCTCAGTAACTCTTTCTTATCTCACCTAGCTCCATTCCCTTCCCTTCTTATCCTCTATTTATGTCTTGGCACTCCTATTTCTTTTATGCCACATCTACTTTATATCATACTGAGGAGAGTAAAAAAATTTTAAATATTTTCCTGGTTCTTATAATAAATCACTTTATAGATCTGTTCTTCCTTTGAGACCTGGGGTGATGTGCCCTTTACTTTATATGTAATTTTTTTCAGTGGCTACATACAACTTCTTTCTCTACAGAAATCCCTAAATGAAGTAAAATGTATTCAGACTTAGCATCTATCAACAACTTGATATTTATCAATAAAGTGTTCATTGCTCTTAGCTTTCTTTTTTATATTACACTGTGCATTATAGTTCAGTGATGGAAGTAATTCACATTCATGATGCACTATAATAGCAAATTATGGTACACAATGAATCCACTCTGATTAAAGCCTATATGAAGAAAATCAAAGAATATAAATACATGTAACAGTTTAAGAAAAGTGTCAGATAATATAAAAGATACTCTAATCACTACTTCTAATTATGAAGAAAAGAAAATCACTAAAACATTTTAGAGCATCTAAAAAATGCATCTTTTTACAAAAAAAAAAAAAAAAAAACCACACCCAGAACCACAAATTAATAATGAAGGTGGACTTCAAATGACTGTAGTTTCCCTCAAAATTGTTCTTCAGTTGAAAAAGGGAAACAGTTTGTGCCTTTCACTTTGTTCTCTGACTTCTTCAGCAATAGCCAAATCTCATCCACAGGCAATGCACATGGTGACAAAATGAGGTGCCAGCACCTAGTCCAATTCCAAGTTTCTGACAGGTGTTCTATGATGCGTTTCATCTTTCCTGGGGGTGGGGTGGGGGAGCGCTATCGTCTGTCCATTTCCCTGCCTGTCTGATCAACACACTGACATGACACAACAAAGTGTCAATTGCCCACATGTTGGCAGGGTCCCTTCTGTGGGCAGCCCCACATCCAGAAGCACCTCGCGGAGGAGGCAGTATGGACAGGCACCACTGACAGCCCCGTGTCCCTCTACTTCCTGCCGACTTACTTAGATACCATGGAGCGGCTTCATTTTGGTGCAAAAAGAGGGGTGCTTACGAATGGAGGAAGAGCACAGTAGTTGCACTGGGACAAAACATAACTAGGGCTAGAGGACGCCGGTCTGCTTTCCTGGTGGGCATGGATCATGGGTTTCCAAACCGGCAAGGCAGACAGGAGGCACTATTTCCTCTCTGACCTGTTCTGTGTGCCACAGTGAAGGAGACATCTCATGACTCTGACAACAGACTGAAGTCTAGTCCTGCTTTCCAGTGGTTATCGTGTTCCTCTTTTTCCGTGTTTTCTAGACATCACTGTGGGCACCTGGCTGAGGCTGTATCAGAGGCCACAGACAGACCCCATTTAAAACTTGAAGCCCCGTGGCCACCTTCTTCATATCCTCTTTTATGTCCAGCTCAAAATCAGGCCCGGTGTTCTGTTTTAGAGCTGGGCTGCTCAACTGAGAGCAATTCTTACCCCTCCCCTGGCCCAGCCCAGTTTCCACTGTCTAGAGACATTTTTGGCTGTCACAACTGAGGGTACTACTGGCATTCAGTGAGAAGCCGGAGATGTCGCTAAACACCTCCAGAGCACGGGGCAGCGTTCCACAACTGAACAAGGGTCTTGTTCAAGATGCCTACAGTCCCGAGGCTGAGAAATCTGGTGTTACAGCAAGGGTCCAGCTCAAACAGTAGCCCACAGGGGAATGATCTGACAGGTGTCTTTGCTACTCTCATCACCTGTATTAGCACCATACCTATTATCTGAATGCCACAGTTACACTTTCTGTTGATTAGAATACACAAATCCTTAAAGGAGAAAGGACAGCTTTTGCCCTTTTCAACGCACATGACACAGTGCAAGCACGATCTAACCATAAAAGGACAGATGCAGAAAAGCTCCCAGTCCACTAGCAGTAACATGGTGCTGAACCCAGCGTGATGGGGAAGCCACGCGCGAAAACCGCAGACAGCTGTGTTCCCCGGTGGGAAACAGGGGTCGGTTGGAGGCATTCCGTCTGATCAGACAAACA